>JAVJIF010024295.1:0-82689 GCA_038442645.1 Agave tequilana
AATCCATGGCTCATGTCTGTAATGAAGATTGTAAGTTAAAGTTGTCGTCTGACCCCTGTTTTAAATATCGGCTGAGTCGGCCGAGATATCGTCCGATCTCTCTTTTTTGCCTGCGGCTGATATGATATGGAGAAATCGTTCGCCATATCATTTGCAGCAAAAAACGGCCGATATTTGAAATATCAGCCGATAAATTGCCCGATATCGGCCGATATATTGCGCCCGATATGAAATAACTTATTTATTGCAACGACTGCGTGCAAATGTACATATTTTTTATGTCTTTGCATGCATATTACATCATTTTATTCGGTGGATGATATCTATGACACTAAATCAACTTATAGTTATCAGCATTTTATTATATATAGTGTCTCATAATGAACGCTCGATATGCGTGCGTAACCCCGAGATATCTCTCCCGATATCCGATATGAAAAAACCCATCCGATACGATCCTGATATTCCGATATTTAGAACCTTGCTCATGACTGCATGCCGGTTGTAAAAACCATAGGTCGAGTCAATTTCATGGTTGCCTTTCAACCACAATGACTGTAGGTCGAAGCCGTTTTCCGAGTTGCCTGCCCGTCGTGAAAATTATAGGTTGGAGCTATTTTTCTTGGCTGCCTGCTGACTATGAAGACTATAGGTTGGAATCGTTTTTCTTGGTTGTCGGCCGTGAAGACCGTAGGTTGGAGCTCTTAAAAGAAAGAAAGAAAAAGCAATCTAAGAAGAGACCAGAATGAAAGAAGTTTTATCCTTTTTTATTACCTTGCTTTGAATTGGATGAAATCTGGAAAATCTTTCTTTTCTTTTCTTCTATCTTTTGGTCTCTCTCTCTCTCTCTCGGCAGGGAGGTTTTCATAGGTAAGTTAAGGTGAATGGAATGTAGGGAGGTTGAGCTTTAGTGGAGAGATGCCAAGATGATGGGAGCTTCAGGTTAGCGGAGAAAAAATAGGGGAGTTGTAGTAAGCAAACAATGGAGGTTTGCTGGGATAGAGGGGCTTAAGCTATGTAACACGGATAATTCGCCAAGGGAGATGTACCTGTGTTAGATACTTTTCTAATACTTGGACACTCCGATACTTGACCGATATGTGTTTGATACTCTTTCTACATATCCTAGACGTATTGGAGATGTGTATCTTGCCATAACAATGACTACAAAATAAACCAAAAAGAATCTAGTTTTAAATGAAGGTTTACATCTTATTACTTGTAAATAAATTGCCATTTTGATAACTTGTCTAGTTTCTCAATAAAAATCATTTACATAGTTATTCATTTATATGACTCAAAAATATTTCGAAAATATCTGACATATTGTGTTCTTTTATATTTTTTACCCTTGAAAAATCATGCTAAAGATAATGAATATTAGGCAACAGACGAGTGCAACTTAATTAGTATTGCATATTTATACATATACGATGGCATACTTTTATCCTATATTTATATGTGTGCATGTGTAATTCAAGTGTACTTATTGATATATACACAAACAAATATATACATATAATATTTACATTATCCATTTCGTACCGTGTCCTAGTTCCAAAAAATTATTCGTACCCTCATGTTTGTATCGTGTTGTACTCGTATCCATATCCATGTCCATGCTTCATAGGGCTAAAATGTAGGGAATAACTATTACGTGGTCACATGCATTTGAATTGAGTTATTTTGGTTATCATATCCACAAATAAGAAGATTAATGATATTCATGTAAAAAATCGGTTGAGAGTTGCGCCTAGCTACTTAGCTGGCAAGTTGAAAGTGGTTCCAACAAATGACTAATTTTGCCTCGCCACCAAGTTTGCATTCGTAACATGGACTATGGTCTAATTCAGCCAAAGCTCACAAAAATAAATCTGAATGTGCCCAGCATATGAGATCTCGACCCTTTATTATTATTCATTTTTAATATAGTGTAAGCCTATCATAATAATGAATACATCAACAAGTTTAGTCTGAGCACTTGTTGAGATGTGAAAGGCAATACAACAGTTCAAAATTTGGTCACCTACAGCTTAGTTATGCTATGCCAAATTATTATTGGTCATCACTAAGATAATCAAATCGATCCGCTCGAAAATTTGGTGGCATGTCTCCTTATTTTATATATTTTGTCATTATTATTTTTTATCGTGGCCTTCAACAAGATATTAATTACGTTTAGGTTATCCATCATTGCAAAGTTTTAAAAAATTAGTTTCTACTTTGAGTCATGTTTCTTCATTAGATTGTGAGTTCATATTAATTGGGTAAGTATCCACACATGTTTTTATACTTTGTGAGTTAATAAAAGAATTGTAAGCCTTTTGAATTAGTGCATTCTAATGTTTAGGGTCCGTGGCAAGTCTCAAAACTTAGTTTAAGTACTTTATTACATTTGTAAATGTTAATCTCGTGTACCTTGGTTATTTCTAATGAAATCATTCAAAAGTGTTTTTACCTTTCAATTTTTTAATGAAATATGAACAATTTAGTGCATTTCTACATGATCTAGTAAATAGAATGGTATTCAAAGAAATTTTTAGTTCATCGTTTATATTTTATGTCTCGATCAAGCATTTCATCATGTCCTTATACTCAATAGAATGGTATTGCAAAAAACGTAATAATAGCATTTGCTCGAAGTTGCATACACACTTTGATCACATTAAAATGCCTAAATTGTTTTGGATGATGCAATTCTTACAACTTATCTATAGTCACATGCCTTCTTATGTACTTCAATTAGATCCTATACTCTTTACTCTATACACACACAATCCTTTTTTTACCCCAAAAAAAACAAACTTTAGGTGTTTGTGTTAGTTCATGACAATCGTGTTGATAAAACAAATCTGACAACTCTTAAATGTGTTGTTTTCTTACGATACTCTAGGACTCAAAAGGATGTATATCTTATTGTCCTAATTTGAACAAATTTGTAATTTCTTCTCATGTTACATTGTGTGAGTTCAAATCCTATTTTGAAAAAGAGTATTCTTTGTTCGAGACTGATGATGATGGTCCCATGTATTTTCTTCTAAGGCTGCCCTTGCCGTCTATTGAATCATCATTAGGACACATATTTGGAATCAACGCCACCCAAACAGGAAAAGTCCTTATAGGTGTATAAACAACAAGCTACAAAGCTTAATTTGGATCTAGAAACCCGTGCCAATTCTTCAGCTAGTGCGATTTCCTGATGTACAATTGAGTGAGAATATTACTATCCCTTTTGAGCATACTCCCACAAACGATGATGCACAGTTTAATCTTGATCAATCAATTGCTCTTCCTAAAGACAAATAAAGTTATACTTCACATCCTTTGTATAATTTTATGTCTAATGCTCATTAGTCTCCATCTTTTCATGTATTTGTCTTCTTCCAATGATTCTCATCTACTCTGAAGTCTCTGTCGAAACCCCGGTCAAATCCAGAATGGCAAGCAGCTAATACAAAAGGAGATGACAACTTTAAAGCTGAATGAAACTTATGACTTGATGCCTCTTCCAAATGGGAAGAATGCAAATGTTGTCGATGTATATGACAAAGATCATCTGGATGGTTCTCTTGCTCACTTGAAGGCTGGTCTGGTAGCCTAAAGGTATTCTCACATGTATGGCATTGACTATAGCAAACTTTCTTCCCTATGAGCCAAATAATCTTTGTATGACTCCTCCTAAGGTATTCTCATATGTATGGCATTGAATATCAGCAAACTTTCTTCCCTATGAGCCCAATGATCTTTGCACGACTCCTCTTTTCCTTTCCTCTACTTAAAATTGGTTGATAACATCAATTCGACATTAAGAATGTATTTCTTCAAGGTATTCTTGATGAGGAGATCTATTTAGAGTAACACATGAATTTATTGCTTCAGGAGAAGTTTGTGGCTAAAAAAGTCCTATAAGTTGTGAAAATCTCCTAAAGCATGATTTTGGAGATTTGCCTCAATAGTTCAAGAGTTTGAACTTTCCAATTTCAGAAAGATAGCTTCTTCAAAGAAAGCGGATTCTCTTGTGCTATGTGGACGATATATTGGTTACAAGTTTTAACGAATTGGTGAGTTAAAGTTACATGTGCAAATGAAAGATCTAGGGGAATTGGGCTACTTCTTAGGTATTGAGGTGGTGAGATCCAAGAAAGTTATCTTTCTTTCTCAGTGAAAGTATATATTGGACATGCTCTTAAAGTCAGTATGTTAGGGTGTAGATTAGTGACTCTCCAATGAATTCGAACTCCAAGCTCTACCATATCAAGGAGAGCTTTTGAAAATGCAAGGCGATATAGGAGACTTATGGGTAAGCTGAACTAAGGGCATGTTGTTTCGCCGCAAAACGTCGCAAGTCGTAAGTCGTAAAATGAGAATGGGAAAGTGAACTGTAGCAGAGAAAATATTGTGTTTTACGATGTTTGGTTGACAAAATGAAGTATAAAATGAGAAAGTATATTGTGTTTTACGGGTTTGGTTGGTAAAGTGAAAGTGTACATGGAAAGTAATTGTGTTTTACGGTGTTTGGTTGGTAATGTAAAAGTGTAAGTAAAAAAGTGGACCACAAAATTAACTGTAGCAATGTTTTAAATATTATAAATACTATTAAATTAAATCTACTATTGCAAATAAAATGTATTAATAAATTTGAGAAAAATATTAATAATCTTAATATTTTATTTATAACAATAATATTAATAAAATATTAGTATAATTCGTAAAATATTATTAAAATATTAACTAAATAAATAATATAAAATTTTAAGAAAAATCTAAAAAACATTAATAAAATTTAAGAATACTAATAAAACATAAATATAAAAAAATCTTAAGAAAAATAATAAATATAGTTATAATATTATAATATTAAAAATACTTGAAAATTTATTATAATTTAAATTTTATTATAATATTATTGCAATATTATAAAAATATAAATTAACAAAAAATATAATTAAAATATATAATGTTATTTAATGAATTATTTATTACAATATTAACATAATAAAATATTAATATAATAATAAAATATAATTATAATATTAATAAAGTAATTATTTATATTAAAAAATAAATAATTAAATATATAGTAATTTTATATAAAGTATAATATTGTTATATTAATAAAATATTAACTCTAAATAAAATAATAAAAAATTGGTATAAGTATTATAAAATAATAAAGTATTAAATAACAATATTAAATAAAAATATTAAATTAAAATAGTAAAATATTAAATGTTAAAACAATATTAAAAATAATAAAAAACTAAAGATAAAATATAAAATAATTAAATAAGAAATTTAACACTATTATAAATATTAAATATTTAATAATATTAAATTATATATTGATTATCAAATAACTATTTTGAACTACAAGTGAGATTTACATGACCACAAAATTAACTGTAGCAACTGCAAGTGGAAATGTCGGTGTAAAATGAGATTTAATTGACCACAAATTTAACTGTAGCAACTGCAAATGAGAAAATGAGAGTTGCATTTTGCAACTTTTTTTTCAGCGAAACAACAGCTGAAAATGGAAAGAAGTTTTACGACTTACGATTTGCGACGTTTTGCGGCGAAACAAACAGGCCCTAATTTAACTGACTTGACCAGATATTGGACACACAATTACTATGGTGAGTCAGTTCTTATCCGCTCAACGGATGAGTCATTGGAACGTTGTTATTCGAGTGTTTCGGCATTTGAAGCTTGCCACAAGAGGATTCTTATATTCAGATTGCGGTCATGAAATGTGGCTGATTTTCAAATGCAAATTAGGCAGGATCACCAGCTGGCAGAAGATTCACTACCAGTCATCATGGTTTATTAGAGGAAAATCTCATGTCATGAAAGAGCAAAAACTAAGTTGTAGTTCTAAATCCAATGCAAAGAGTGATATTGAGTCATGGCAGATGCTACATGTAATCTGGTTTGGGTGCGAGATTTTCTTAGTGAGTTTCATTTTTGCCTTCATCTCTTATGAGACTATATTGTGATAACAAGACAGCTATCCACACCGCAAACAATCCTATCTTTCATGAGTGCACCAAGCACATCAAGGTGGATTGCCAAGCGGTGGATTTTCATCTTGTCCATCAAAAGGTATGGAGGACAAGATCACTGAGACTTGACATGTTCCTTCTACTAATTAGTAAGTAGATTTATTGACAAACCCTCCTGGAGTATCACATGTTCAGTTTATTTGTGATAAGCGGGCATGTATGATGTATATCCTCAAGCTTGAGAGAGAGAGAGTTGGGAAATAAAAGATGTGAAGGATGTTTTTATGTAAAAGACTTTATTATATATAAATATGAGAAGAGATTCAATTGATGTCACTTTATAATCTACCCAGAACATAAACTTCTTCATACAAAATAAAGGGTTACTATAGATACCATCTCGCTTCTTGTGATACATTAGGGTCATTTAGAAGCACAATATTTGTTGACCATCATTGATGACTTCCCATGGTGCATTTCATGTAGCTAAAGTTTTATATGCTCCTTTCTTGGTATGGTTCATCAAACTCATTTCAATTATAAAGTCAAACAGATAGAACTGATAATAGAACCAAATTTTTATCTAATGCTATGCAACTTTGTTTCATCAACATGGCATTATGCACCACAGCACCTATGTTAACACAACACAACAAAATGTAGTCAAGAGTGAGCATGGTCATCTCCTTGGGGTGGATGTGCGCCTTGTGGTTCCAAGAAGATTTCCCTTAAAGATCGAGGAGAGTGTATTAACATCCACATTACAGAAATAATTTGTCGCTCCTACACTATCTTGAAAAACACATTCGAGTCCTATTGGATAACCAAACCTTACTAAGACCACTTGTGATTAGTGTGTGTGGATGTCTTTGTGATACTTCATAATAACAGGAAAAGGACACATTTAATCAAAGATCAGTCTTCTTCCTTTTGAGGTTATCCTCTTGGAAAAAAAAGACCTACCTAGTACTCAACTTGGAAAATAATATCATCATCATTAGCTGCTATGTCATTTTAATGGAGAATTCCCATATACAAGTCAATCCTCTTGAATCTCAAACACATTTTAACCAATCATATTTTAGATGATCCTTTTGATGGACACCTCACCAGACAGCCAAGAACCACCCACACTTTCTTATCTTACCCATTCACCAATACAACAATGACATTAATCACACCAAGAATACCACCATGTTTCCTACTCATCAAATAATCAGGAGCTCTGAACACCCAAACAGGTCATACCATTAATTAAATGATTTTGTGTGCTGCAAAGTTTTTACAACCCCCTCATGCAAGAAGCAGAACCAATCAGCAATTTTCAAATTTATTGGGTCTAGATAATCCTTACCATTGCATCAGTTGCATCGTATGAAAAATTCTCTTCCAAATGCTATATTTTTCTACTTTCTCTATTAATAAAGAACCTAGGACATTTTTTTCTTATCATCGAGGCATGACTCCTAGTTAACGCTCTTGAGTCAAACTAGATATGGCAGGGCGGACCCGGGGCCCGCAGCCCCCGAATTTTAAATTTTTCTATATATACTATATATGTTAGTATTCTAACTAGGCAATTTATGACCTAATAATTAGTAACTATATCAAGTCATTTTGAAATAATGTCCTTAAATAATGAAAGAAGTGTCTAATAATGACACGCGACAGAAGCGACAACTCACTCCTTGAAGTTAGGAATGCTTGACAGAATATATTTTTGGAAAGTAAATGGTATTTTAGCATCCAAAAATGAAATATAAATTAATTATAGGATTGTTTCCATATTATCCTCTAATTTAATATTTTTTTATTCTATAGTCAGTATGGCTATATTTGATATAAATGTCTTTAATTTCTTATTCCTCTTTCAAAAGTTTATAAGTATCGTTTTTATTTTAAAACAATAAAGTTTTATATCCTTTCAAAATTTAAAATAAACTAATATATAAATTTGTAGATTTGAAGAATTATAAACATTTATTTTCACCAATTATTTTGCTTAATATAGCAATATTTTATGATAGTGTATAATATGTGCCCCCCACCCCCCACCCCCCAACCTACATAAAATTCCAAAGTGTGCCCCTGAGATACGGAATCTACAAATTTTAACTCATAGTAAACATTCAATTTAGGCAAATCTGTGTTCAAAACAAGTATGACGCCAGAGGGTCTATTGAGAGTTACATGGCTTGCCTGATGAATGAGATTTTCGGTCAAAGAAAGGGTTTTGATTATCATGCAACGCATGCACTGTTTCAGAGCTTGATAGTTTGCTTGGTTTGCTGGTTATCTTCTATTTGCATGCGGAAGTTACATCTATCACATCTACTTGACGTAAATAATGCTTTCTCATGATAACTAATATACCATGACAGTGCATCCTATTCTAGCAATCATCAGAGCACGTGGCGTATAAACTAAGAAAGTCCATGTAGTATGGGTTAGGTTGGATAACTACTTAAATCAAAAGCTTAGGCTAATAGGCTTTGGGATACGAGTTTACAGCAGTAAACTCAACACTTTAGCACTCCCTCCCAAGCGGACCTTTGGACCAGGAGGAAAAGCCTCAAGTTTAAACATGACTCAATAAGAAAAGCAGAAAAAATTGTTTTATTCTTTTCATTTTTCGGTGTGTTGTGCATGTTGGGTGCGTGGGTTTTTTTTTTTCTTTTCTTCTTCTTTTTTTTTTTGGGTGTGGGGTTGGGGTAAGTTGAACCCAGGACCTCTTGAAAATTGATGCTTTGGTACCATGTCCATGTCAGATAACATTCTACCCAAAAATTGATAGATAGGTTATGGGCTAACAATGAATGCCAAGCAAACTTAATATCAAACAAACCAAACCAAGTGTTTTCTCGTGTCTCCTTTAGGTCCATTAGTTTTTCCAACTGAAAGTTGCACTATAAATTTAGGCAACATATAGAGTTCATTCATATATTTACTCTCCATTAAAGGGAATTGGTTTTGTCTCACTAATGCTTGCCTCTCCTTAACAAGTGAGCTTCAACCTTGCCTTATTGTTGGCTACCTGGCTATAATATGATGGATGAGAAGGGGCTTGTTCGTGTTGGATGCCGATCACCATAAAGCATGGGTTATAAAAACAAACCGAGAAAGGGAACGAGAAAATAAGTGTGGACACCCATCACACCACTCATCTAACTACCGCAGCCACTGGCGGATAAAGCTCGAAGAGCTTCCCTTCATTCATTCCACAGGAGTCGAACACAGCATATAGCTTGCAACTCTCTGAACTTTCTGATTGACCAGAATAACAAGTCCCAGGGAACCAACCCCTCCCGACTCAAAATTCATATCAAGAGTACACCTGTTAAGGAAGTTCAGGACAACCTATAGGTGTAGGAAAGTAACATAACAAACCCCTTTATAATGGGCTTGCTGGTCACCATGCAAACCAAACTGGGTAACGAACGCATAGGACAACCTGATAACAATAGCATATAAACCCTAGATGAAATATAGCCATAAAACATTAAGTCTATCCATGTTCCTTTACTAGTTTAACTTTCCACATGCCTTTGGCTACTAGTAGCATGGGGTTGAGGTGCTTAAGCCACATTTCTCATGCTTGCAATCACAATAAGGTTAGCCACCAAAAACAAAGTATTATATTCATATGGGTATCAGCATGTGTCTCTTGGACCCATGCTATATGCACACAAGATCATATGAAGAGTTGGCATCATAACACTGTACAGAAGCCACATCACATGCCATTAGTTTAGGGCATATATAGTTATAATGGATCTAAAATTGAGGGCAAAAATAAGACATAGGTTTAGGTTTTGTGTAGAAAACTGAAAAGACAACAAGAGTTGATCTTGTCTGATTTTGCAGGTTTCTTCCCCTTTTCTACGTAGGAGTGAAGTAGAACAAGTGGTGGAGGGTTGGCAGAGTGAGATGTTAATGGCACATGTCATACTGTTATTAATTTCCAGGAGAGGTGAAGCTACTGCCTCGGTTGTAACTGACAAGTTACTGATAAAGCCAACAGCTAATTCACTCATACCATGTTTCTAGCACAAAGCACAGTGAATGAAGCTCTTGATAGTAGAACTTCTTTGCCTTCATTTAGATGTAATTAGCATCATTCTGAAGGGCAACTTGGGGAATCTGAGTGATGAGGACATCACTCAGTTTACAGTTGCTTTATGCCTTAGTTAAGTTTGAGTGTAGTTGTTTTTTTTTTATTGTGTTTTTTAATACCACATCGGTTATATCCGGGAACCGATCTTTTATAAAGCCTATAAATAAGCCCCAGACTTCTTTATTCAGCAGACAATAAATAAATAAACTTTTTTAGTTAAATTTCTTGAGCCCTTTTGAGTCCTTGAGATTGGGGTGTGAAGACCATGGTGTAAGCGGTGCGAAGCCCAAATCTCTTCTAACTTTTTTTCTTTAACCTTAATTTCTATTTTATTTCTTCTTTTAAAACCCTAATTCCCAAATTTTAGTTGAAAGTAATTGTGATCCTACCCGTTTTATATCAATTTGGTATCAAATCTTTGACTCCAATCCCCTTAAAAATTTCCCTTTTCTTATAACCCTAGTTTCTAGATCTGAAACCCTAGATTTAGAACAAATCCCAAATACATTCAATTTAAAGAGGAAAAAAATTACATTGTAGCCAATTCCAAAAAAAATTCTTTCAACTCCCTAAAAATACAAATCAACACTGTTCTTCTCCCTCCCTCCTTCCCTCGCCCTGTCGCTGTCCCCATCCTCCAATCGTAACCATCATCGCCACCATCCACTGCCACTGCGATCTCTGCTCCTTCCGCGGCCTCCTCCACCGCCATCATCCTCCACCTCACTTAAATGTGCCATCACCATTGACAACATCACCATTTCCTCCACCTCCGCCATCTCTTTGTCGACACAACAACTCAACCCCATCACCTCCGCTAATACAACATGGCCTCGTAGCACCCCTGATCACGTCGTACCTCCTTCCTCCTCCCTCCGCCATCTACACCACCAATCGCCGCCACCATCAACATCCTCAAACCCATCACACCTAATCTACTCTGATCCAACCCCATCATCTTCATCAACTTCAATAATATCACCTTCAAGACCATCACTGCCGCCCCTTTCCTCCACCACCACCTCCCATCCTCATCGTCTTCATCACACCCACTACATCATTGTCGTTGAGCGCTCATCGACACTCAGAGTTTCGTTAGAGCTCCTCCTTCGACCCACCGCCAGATTGGAGCTCCTCCGGCCTCCCCGACATCTTCCAAGCTTCACAACTGCTCCCTGAGATCTCCTTCGGCTGAATCTGCCCTCGTAAGGAGCTGATTAGATTGACGCCGCCACATCGGAGCTCCTCCGCCTCCCCGACGTCGTCCAGGTGTCAGAGCTCCGTCGTCGACGGATCTCCAACGCCGCTGCCGCCAGAGCCCGATCTCCACCTCAGAGCCCTAGCAAGAGGTCGGGGGAAGAAAAGGGAGTGCCAACGGGTTTACGTTTCTTTTTACAAACTCGATTGTAATCTGCTTAGGCCTAACGAATGCAGACCCGACCCGACCCGACCCGACATCGACCCGATCCGCTGCCTGCTGACGTCAGCGAGCCAGATCAATAAGCTAACTCAGTCAGCTCAGTTCAAAACTTCTAAAGGCCATTTTGAACTCGTTTCAAGCCTGAATCGAGCTTGTTCGAAGAAGCAGATTCGTGAGGAAAAGTACTACGTGCCTACAGTCTTCACATCCAGGTTCGAGCTTCGGTCTCTACCAGTTTCAGCTCAGCAGTCCATCACACAGCAGTTCAGAAGCCGTTTCAGGCCTGCTTCGTGCCCGATTTGTGTCATCCTCGAGGCAACCATCTTCCACTTCCTATTACCGCTGTCCAGGAATCTTTTGGGTGATTTCAGCTCTTCGATGTGAGTATTTATCCAAAGAATCTTAGAGGGTTTTTGCGTTTGGGCGTGAACGACCCACCCCTCAGGAGATAACCTAACTTGAGCTGAATTGTTGACTGTTAAATTACTTGAAACTACTATTTGGATTGCGATAGTTTATTAGTTAAAATGTTATTTGCTTCTATCTAGTGGTTATATCACTGTATGTCACTTTTCATCATTTTAGGAGTGTATTTTCTTTGCATTTAGAACTTAAACTCAAGAATATTTTATTCAGTGCACGCATTTAACTTGCCTGAGTTTAGAATTCTCCACTGCATCTACTTGATTGTTGGATTTTGCATTTGAGCCATCATGATTAGTCAATATTAAAGAGACCACCTTTTAAACCAGCTATAATAACCTCCGTCAGGGTCATATGTCCGTTCAGGATTACATAGCCATATTTAAGAACTTTCATCGTAGTGACGTAAGAGAGCACCATTCTGAGACTATAACTAGATTTATTTGGGGTTTACAGCCTAAAATAAGGCGTGTTATTGTTACTAGCTCCTATGATTTAAACACTATTGAAGAGACCTTTGATGTTGCATTAAAAATAGACTTGACTTTCAAAACATTAGTCAATGCCAAGACCCGGTGTTCTAAGTGTGAGGAATATGGACATTATGATTATTAGTGCCCCTCGGAGAGTCAACATGTTAGAACTGTGCCTAATGATGATGTTGATGACTCAAAAGTTGAGGATATCCATGTTCCTCCTAAAACTGCTAGTATAATTGAAGACATCAGTTGGTTTCGGTACATCGATTTTGATGAGGCCCACGTGTCTTCTAAAAGTACCAGTGATGACGTGAACGATATAGTTGAGCCTAATACACTCGCAGTGCCCAGTAAGTCATTCGAGTTCTCTTGTGTTGAATATAGTTTTTATAATTGTTCCAATCGATTCATCTTCTAGTGAGTCACCTGAGTTTCTTATCAAGATCCAGCAGATGATTTCTGGTGCTTCTTCTTTTTCTAGTTGGTTAGAGTTGAGTCCAATGTACCTCCATCTGCGAGATTAGTTGTGCGCCCTCCTAGGCATTCCATATCTCTCATTCTTCCACTGTTAGGAGTTATACCTAGAGTGCCTACTGTGTTACATTTGTCTGTTGCACATATTGATAATATCACTAGGTCCATAGCAATGTGCAATGACACCAACAAATTTGCTGCATCCCATGTAGTATTTTGCAAGAATTTACAGTTGATAATAAGATGATGATTACAAGTCACCCTGAAGCCGTGAAGAAGTTACACGCTTGGCGTACAGATTTTGATAGCACTTTGAAGAGAAGTGCTTTCATTGCTCATGAGTTACATACCCCATAGGATCCTCGAATCAGCTCCGTCATCAGCAGAGATGATGCGCCTCGGTCAACTATTTGTGTTTTGATCGAGCTGTCATCTTTCACAGACGATCCGTCGCGGAGACCAGCTCCACCTCCACCACCATGGTCTCGACGTGAGGTACCAGTATTGCTGTCACGACCACCGCTTTGGTCCGATTGAGATGCTTTGCAAGGGGAACCTTATTCGACAGGATTGAGTTTTTCCCACCTCGGGGGAAATGATGAGGACATCACTCAGATTACCAGCTGCTTTATGCCTTAGTCTAGTTTGAGTGTAATTGTTTTCTTTATTGTGTTTTTTAATACCACATCAGTTATATCTGAGAACCCAATCTTTTGTAAAGTCTATAAATAAGCCCCAGACTTCTTTATTCAACAGATAATGAATACATACTTTTTTCAGTTAAATTTCTTGAGCCCTTTTGAATTCTTGAGATTGGGGTGTGAAGCCCGTGATGTAAGGGGTGTGAAGCCCGCGTAAGGGGTGTGAAGCTCAAATCTCTTCTGGTTCTTTATCTTAAACCCTAGTTTCTATTTTATTTCTTCTTTCACAACCCTAATTCTCAAATTTTAGTTGAAGGTAATTGCAATCCTACCCATTTTACATCACCGAGTGAAGGAACTTCTTTTAATTTTAATATAAAAATTAAGACACAATACAAAGCAATGAAGTTGGGCTTAACTTTTCTGAAACCAAAAATTTTAATACACACACACACACACACACACACATAAGATAACCATTTCTTTCAAACTTTGAGTACAATATGGAAATACAACTTAAAGATTTTACTTCACCTCCATTGTTAATTTTGGACAGTTTAGGTAGTGATAGACTCGTATATTCATCTTATGAATATGATCAAGAGAAGTTTGTATTTAAAGATTTAGAACTCAGAAGTTTGAAAGTTAAAATATATTTCTCGCTTCATATTCTGTTTATTAAGTTTATTCTTGATTCTCCATCATAACATAAACCTGTAAAACTTAACAATACAGTTGAACTGGGGCAAAGCCTCATAGCTCTGGGTTAAAGATAGAGGGGTCATTAATTACAGTATACAAAACCATCTCATATAGTGAATGGACACTACATAATTGCAGCTACTTAACCATACTTTCTTAATAAATATGATGAAAAAAAGCCAGAATCAGTTGGAAGTGGATGCTAACCTCAGCTCCTGCTTCAACCTCTCTCACAACAATCATTTCAAGAGTATTAGGATCATCTCCTGAATCTGTAAGATTATCACCTAAATTTCATGGAAAAAAAATATCAGTGAGTCAAAGCCTAGTTCTGAAAAGAAATTGATGGCTAAAATGACAACCTGAAGAGCTAGAACTGAGAGTTTCAATCACAGATTTATCTTCATCTGATGTGCCACTGGTATCCCCCTCATCCCCATCATCTGAGCTAGAGGAATTTAGAGTAAAATGAACATTCTCAGCTTCTGTCTTGTGATTGAAACTGGAACACAATAAAAAAGAAGGGAAAAAAGTAAACATCAGATATTACACCAGAATATAATACAGGGATTACATAAGCCTTAACAACAGAACACAATTGGAAAAAGAAAATGTATAACATGTTGCAGATGTAATATTGGTAACTTGGATTCAACATGGAAATCCCTATTAACCACAACAGCCAAATCCAAATTACCTATTTCTTCCCATTGCGAGGTTGTGCCGCACTACATATCAGGCCTTCCGAATTTCTTACGACCACATTGGTGTCCTTGTGCCTCATTATGGAGTTTTCACAAAGTCTAATCAATTTAAATATTTTAGAATGCCCACAATATCCCAGTCAGTTCTATGTTACATCTTTAATACAACTTCAATGATTCTTATGATAATTGCCAGTTTCTTGGTTTGCAAATTAGTCAACATTTAATGCTCTCTTTACTGAGTAAATTATGAGCTCTCTTTCCTGATTAACGACTTAACATCTTTATCCCAAAATTACACATACTACAGGTCTGTAACAAATTCCTTTAGGTCTCAAAGGAATAAAAAGACATAATCTACCAAGGCACTCCCAACTTGAATCCACCTGCCTGGTGATCTAATATGATCTTAGGGGTAATGTGTTATGTTTCCCTTGAGTCACTAGAGGATGCTTCAATAATATATATTTTTAAAGAAATATTGACATGCCATCTTGTTCCATTATCCATATGCTAACGACAAAACAGGAAACACAGCAATGAAAAAAATGCAAAGAAAATCCCACCTAAAAAGCAAGGATGTGAACCCTCAACACGTGTTCTCTCACAAAGTCTCAAGTCACCCCCCATAGATATACAACACATAATTGTACAACAGAAGCTTACTGGTCTGCCTCTCCTCCTCCAATCAATCTAGTATGCAAATTCCATTTGCAGAATAAACGATATAGATTGCCTTGAAGCCAAAGCTTTGGCAAATTCTATATTTGCTTTTATCTTCTTTATTATACCGAACTCCCCCACCTAAGAGTACAAGAATGCTGATTCTATCCAGGGTTGCAACTATAATTGTAAAGAATTCATTTGTTACACGCAATGTTGAAAATACATATAGTGTAAAGCGTCGCACACCACCTCCCAATAGCTAAAAGCATAAATAGCATAGCGTGAAACGTAAACTAGATGGTTTTTTATTTTTTATTTAAAAATATAAAAGTTCTAAATAAAAATAATAAATAGGAAAATATTTTAATATTAAAAAAATTAACATCACCACGTAAATCTTTAATATATAAAAACAACACCACCAAAACATACCACATATATAAAAATAGAAAAAAAAACAATCTACAAAATCAATACTAACCCATGATGATCAAAACCCCACCAAAGCATCGAACATCTAACACAAATAATATAACCATAAAAAACTCGCATACGTTTTTCCAGTGTTCATAATTCATTGGTACAAACTGAGGAATGTAAAGTGAGAGGGGGTACATGAGGCTACGTAACCGGCCTTGCTAGTGTCGATTGAGGCTCACCAGCACCGATCAATATCAAAGATGGCTCACTATCAAAGATCAAGGTCTCTTGGTTGAGCTTATGGCTGGTTGTCAAAACGAGTAGAACTCACTAATGGGTTGTTGAGATTTAATTGCCATCTCTCACCACCAAAGATGAGGCTTCATGAAAACCCTAACTTGTTGATTTAGGTATGTTAAGAAAGTCCCCACCCACTAACCAAAGTCAAGTAATAGGAAATAAATTGAAATAACGTAGCATAGCTAAGCTATGCTTCAGAAATGCATACATGGCGTACATTATTTTAAGATAGCGGATAGCTTCATTGTTTCTTAGCTATTTTACAGTGCTTCAACGTAGGAGGGCTTCGCTACATAGCTCGCTTTTTTATATTATAAAGCTAGCTTTTCTCAAGATTGCTTATTTGCTGACATGTAAGCAAGAATATTACAAATCTGATAATAATCAGGTGCTTTTTGGGTGGCCTCATATCATTTTTTGATTTGATTGGTGTTTATCCCAACATCTTGATTTTCTTCACATACAAAGTATTTACTTGTTATAGCATAGTCTAGCCTCTGTTTGTCCTAGATCAAATAGCTCTGACCACTCACTACTCTCTACCCCTCGCTTATCTTATCAGTTTGGACCTCTCTTGCTTCCATGTGGCTAGCATGGATGTCATACAGATGGTTGGATGGAGGGTTCTCATACCCTTGCTTGCCCCTCCTCTCTCTCTCTCTGTCCACTTTGACATGTTGTCGCCCATAAACTTTTGTTACAATGTGTAAGGGCCCCCCCCCCCCCCCCAAAATAATTATATTACCACTTAACGATCCCCATCTTTCCCTGTAATGTCTCACAATTTCTGTCATGAAAATATCTTTTTGCACTTTGACATTTTGTTATTGCCCATAAACTTTTATTACAATACTTGTAGGCTCCCCCTCCACTAATCCATTATCATTTGAGGATCTTTGTGTTCTGTTCTTTCCTTATCTCTGAACTGCTCATATATTTGTTTGTAATAACGTCTCCCTATTTCTGTCATGAAAAAGAAACTTATGCCTCCCTTCCCTGGATGGTCAAAGTGCATGTTGAAATTGTGGGTGAGGAGGGGAGGGAGAAACCCATAGCTGCCTCCCCCCTCCATTTCCCTTTCCGCAACCTGAAAAACTTTCAAAGTCACCTCAAAAACTATAAAAAATTACATAAAAAAATCTCAAAAACAAAACTCCTTTATACTCCCTCTCCTCATCTGCATCATCTCTCCCTCTATCTCCTTATCTCACCTTTGTTACTATCTCCCCCTTCATGGGTGAGGCAGTTCCGACAAGAGGTCAGTGGCTATGAAGACGATTCCAGTGATGGCATCTCTCATCTGCGATTGAAGGGCCTATATCTGTCAAAGGTGAGTTTGAAAGCAGCAAAGGTAAGTTCTTCAAGGAGAGGCCAAATTCAGTGGTGTAGAGGGTAGATCTAGTTCAGGTGATGTTGATTTGCCCATTTCCCTGGCGCCCGGTGTAATCAGCCATAGAAGGCAATTTGGTCATGGCAATTGGCGCTGCCCGCCATTAACCAACATATTCACGAAGCTTAACTAAGCGTCCGTCATAACCGACCATAGCAAGAAAGATGTACCCGGCTGGGATAAACAAGCTCGTGGTCGGAGGACAAATTCAACACACGGAAATGCATCTTCTTTTTTACTTTTCAAATTGAATCGTAATATAAAGCTACTGCCTCAAAATATTTGGACCTTTAGTCATGACTGGCACATAAAAAAACAAAACTTATACCCTTCACTTCATCTCTGGACTTATTCTCGTTGATGTTTGCTGCTAATTCACCTCATCCGATGAATGCATTGATGGCTTCATGATGGATGTGTTTAGTTGTGGACACATCACCACCCATTCTGGACTTCACCTCTGCTTCCTTTAATTGTATGTCCTCGTCATCCTTCTTGCCTCTTTTCTCTATCTTTTCTTAAGGCAGCAATTGGAATTTAGATGGTTGTTCGGTGGAGTAAGAGTGGTGGTTAAGTTATTAATCTTCACTATGGCGCCCGACATATCCAGCCATGATGGTTTATGCTAGACAATGTATGGCGTATCTGGCTGTGGAAATAAAGTATCAATGGTGAATGCATGATGAAAATTTCAACCACGATACCTAGCGTATATGGTCTTAGTGGTTGTTTTCCTGGCTTTCTACTGCTAATTGGGTTTCTCTTATGGTCTTGTTGGTAATTTGATCTTCCTGATATCTCTTGTTGATGCATGTAGTGGGAGTGCAGATGTCTCATGTTGTCCACGTCCAAATGGAGTGTTCAGGTGTATACTATTTCTAAGTGCTATATTGCTATGTGAGAAAATGGCCATAATGACGTTCGACCTAGTGTCAGTGGCATGTGGGTGGTGGTATGTAAATTGTGACACATGGCTTTATGATTAAGATATTGTGGGGAATGAGTTAGGATTAATGGTGACTTGCTTTGCTTTTTTTCCCCCCCTAATATTTGCCCTTGTACTCTTTTTATTTCATTAATGAAAATGGGCCTCTGCCTTAGACCAAAAAAATAGCAATGGCCACCAGTCACATCTTAAAAAAAAAATGGTTAAAAGTATCACGATTCCCTTGCTGCCCATATGAAAACTAGTTGAACCCAATCATATTTCCATTCAGTGAGATTATAATGTAACTCAAAGACAAGGGTGATTACTAAATATGATTCTTAATTTAGATTATGTCTTTAAAGTAGTGTTGATGAGTTATTTCCATAATCATATCTGTTATGGGAAGTTCAGAATTTTAATTTAATTATAGGTCTTTCTTTGTAAAGTTAGTACTAAAGGGTAAATCCCTAGTGTTGTCTTTTCTCAATGTAGAAGCCAATATAAAGGCTAAAGTTCTATGGGATATTATTATTAGAATGGAAAAGTAGTACAACTGTTTGGGGCTTGGACTAGCTCATTATCTCACGCTTCCTGCTTTTTCTTCGTATATCTCTTCAAATTCTCCTCTATCCTATTCTAGACAGGAACAAACAACCAGTATCTCACTTTTTTTCTACATTGAAAGCAACAAGCAAGCCCAAACATCTATCTTTTGCAGTCTTGCTTCTGAGATATCACCAGGTTTGGTATCAGATCTTTGTTTCCTTGCTTTCAATCCGCCACTCTTCAATTTCTCCATTTACCTATCCACAGTGGCAATGGCGTAGGGAGGGGTGTTGGGGGGTCACGTGACCCCCGACCTCACTTGAAAACCTTAATGCACCTGCAGTTGTGCCCACTCAGAGCACTCTAGTCCTCTCATGTCTCACTCTTGAGCCTATTGGGTCACACAAATTTAAACCACGCCAAATTTTCTCTCAACTCTCTTACAACAAAAAAGTGACCCAATCAAATTCTCTCCAAAAATCCTGTGACTATCAGCCTCTCTCTCCCACTCCCGCAACCTGTCTCTCGCCACACAAAAGCCCTACCCAGTGTCTCTCTCCCTCACCTACAGGCGCAACCTCGCTCTCGCCACACAAAAACCCAACCCAGTGGCAACTGAGAGTTGCACAAATGTAAACCGCACAAAAACCCTAAATCTCATTTCTCTCTAATCCCTAAATTCCCAAAATCCAAATCCTTCACTCAACCATCCGGTTCATTCCTGAGCAGCGACGACTAACAGGCGAGAACCTTCCCGAGCACCCGAGCAGTGAAAGGCGATAGCAAGCGAATTCCCAGTGGACCCATCATCAGCACCTTGACCTCAGGTTAATCCCCATCTCACTCTCTTTTTTGTAAAATCCGAATTACTTTTTTTAAATCTATCAGAGAGCTTGTTGGTTTTTGTATGCAAAATTGCTATTAAAAATGTGTTAGACTTGGTTATTTGTATGCTAAATTGCTAAAAAAATATACTGTTTTGTGTTAGACAATTAGAGATTTTTTTATATGCTAAGTTGCTAATCGAAAAAGTGTTAAACTTGGTTTTGTGTGTGCTAAATTGCTAATACTGAATATTGTTCTTGTGTTAGACAATTAGAAGAAAACAATTGTATGTTAAGTTGCTAATAAAAAAAGTGAGACTTGTTTTTTTAATGCTAAATTGCTAATAACGTATATTGTTCTTGTGTTAGATAATTAGGTAATTTTTTGTATGCTAATAAAGAAGTGTTAGACTTGGTTGAGTACTGATATGTAACTTGCAAGTTTCATCAATTTGTAATTAACTGCTTATCATCAATTGTGAGACTATCTTTCAATATATATTTGAATTGCTCTTTGTTATGTTCAATTTTATAGGTTTAATTAAAATTTTAAAAAACCATGATAAATTTCTTAAAAGAAAACTAAAATCAAATGAAAGCTCAAGTACGGGAGGAAGCGTCAAACAAACATTTGCCAAAGTGCCCAAGCACTTCGCCAAATTTCAAAAAAATCTGAACCTTATTTAAAACAGAGATGTATTGAAGTTAACTTGTAAGACATCTGACAGATCCTAGGTTACGAACTTCAATGTGTGATAGTGATATTTCTCCTAATGGAAAGACCGCATTCGAAGAGTATATTTCACAAAGGTCCTTACCAACCCCGTATGAAAAAAGATATCTACTCGAAAACACTATTTACTGATATATAACGGCAATTCAATCTAGCTTGGTTTGACATCTACCCAAATTGGTTGATGCACAGTGTGAGAAAAGATGCAATATTTTGCTTATTTTGTTATTTTTTCAAAAGTCAAAATCAGCAATTGTTGGAGATCAATTTCCTGTCCACAGATTAAGAATTGAAAATTTTCAATCTCAAGATGATTCATATTTTCAATTTCTGAATCTTTCGACAATAAATGCATCCTACCAAATTGCTCATTTTGATTCTTGAAAAGATAGCAAAATAAGCAAAATGTTGCGTCTTTTCTCACATTATACATCAACCAATTTGGATAGATGTCAAACGAAACCAGATTGAATCGTCGATATTTATCCGTAAATAGTGTTTTGTTTGGGTAGTCTTTTATTTCATACAGGGTTTGCAAGAGCTTTTCTGCAGGTCTGCTCTTTGAATACAATCTTTCCCATTAAAAGAAACATCACTATCATGTGTTGAAGTCTACAACCAACAATCTATCGGAAGGTCTTACAAGTTAACTTCAATGCACCTCTGTTTTAATGAAGAATCAGATTCTTTGTAATTTGTAGAAGTGCTTGGGCACTGTGACAAAGATTGATTGACACTTTCTCTCATACTTAATTTTTGTTAGGTTTCGGTTATCTTATAAGAAATTTATCCATTGCTCTTTGAAAGTTTGATTAACCTATAAAATTGAACATAACAAAAAACAATTCAAATAAATATTGAAAGCTAGTCCCAAAATTGAAAATAGGCGATTATTTAAAAATTGATAAAACTTGCAAGTTACATATTACTCAACCAAGTCTAACAATTTTTTATTAGCAATTTAGCATACAAAAAATTCTCTAAGTATCTAACACAAGAACAATTAATGTAATTAGCAATTTAGCATTAAAAAAAAACCAAGTTTAACAATTTTTTTATTAGCAATTTAGCATACAAAAATCTTTAATCGTCTAACAAAAGAACACTTTTTGGTATTAGCAATTTAGCATACAAAAAACCAATGTTTAAAATAACGATAACGTAATGATAATGTTTTTCCTTTATTATGTTAATATAGGTTATAACGTAACGCATAATGTAGGTTATGCAATTTAATATTTATTTAATAAAAATAAATATATATACTATATTTAAGAATTTTTATAAATAATAAAATAATTTTAAAAAAATCTAAAAATATCAAAATAATATATAACACATTTAGCAAGTCTCGCTACAATTTTTAGCAAGTATCACAATAATTTTTCATATTCACAAGTTATAATAAGTTCGCAAATATAACAAATTTCATAATAAGTTCGCAAACATAACAAACTATAACAAGTATGATAACATGATAATTTTTAGCAATTATCTTTTGATAATGTTATCTCAGCCAATATTTTTAGCAATTATCTCTCTCTGTCCTCTCCCTCTAGATATTTCACTCTGTCTGCTCTCCTTCCCTCGGATCTCTCTGCTCTCCCTGAAGAGAGCAGAGAGAGATCGGGAGCAGGAGAGAGAGATTGGAGAGAGATGGAGAGAGAGCAAAGAGAGAAGAGAGAGCTTATATGTACTTGGAGACAGCGTCGATAAGAACCAAGACGGAGAACCATCGCTTGAAGACGACGCTGACGAGAACCACCACGATGGAGGACTACAAAGGTAGGTCTTATTCTTCTTTCTTCTTCTTCTTGGCGCCGCTGACGAAGTTTCTGAGACAGCGACAAGTTTGCAGAGAGGATTTTTTGGGGGGGTTTTTGGCCCTAGTCCAAGCAAATTTAAGAGTATCTATAAAAAGTTGACTTGCACCATAACGTAAGTTACGGTGCGTTACGTTAATAACGTAATGTAACGAACGTTACGGGCAAAATAACCATAGTTATGAAACATTATATTTTTTTATCCCTGTTACATAACAATTGATCAGTGTTGGGTTATATAACGAGTTATATAACGGGTTTTATAGAACACTGCAAAAAAATCAAGTATAACACTTTTTCTAAAGCTCAAGGTAAAAATGAGTTGATGTTTTTTATTTTAAAATACATTATAAATATTCACTTAAAGAAAATTTAAGCCCCACAATATCAATAGATTGAGCTTGATGCAAAATATCTATGTAAAATATGTGTGATACTTCATTCAGAAGAGGAGAAGAAAAACGACCAATAGCTGGAAGATAGAATCGGGGTCTTTTTTTAGCTTATATTTCCAAACTTTAACTTGGTCATGTTTTTTTCCCTTTTTGAGTTGTAAAATACAGTTTGATCTCTTTATTTTTTTTAATTTTTATATTCAAAAGTAACTCCAATTTTTTTCAATAAATGTTGATCTTGATGCTTATTTATTAAAGTTTTCATATAATGTTGGATCTTGCTCATTGATGTTCTTTGGTCATATGTAACTGCAAGATATTTTAAGAACAGGTGTAATTTCTTTTTCTTTCTTATTTTTCACATGTTTAGTTCAGAAAAAAAATCTTCCTTATATTAGTTTTGTAGTTTATTTTTATTTATGTTTGAAGTTTTCAAATATAGATTGGCCTTGCTATGAAATTTTATTCACAAAATATGCACATTAAAATATATGCCATATCTAGAGAGAAGTAAAATAACATAGGATGGCACCAATAATTGATTCAATACTAAATAAAAGAAAAGAACTTAATATATGTACTAAACTATATGTGTGTATTACTTATCAAATTAAGTCTCATAAATACTCTAAATTAAATTATTCAAAACCTGCATAAAGGAAGTCTACATCATAAATTCTATAAATTACCTGCATAAAGGAAGTCTACATCATGGTTTAAAATCTCCGTATCAATATCACTATCGGCTAATGGTTTTTAGTATCAATATTACCAAGGTCTCGCTCTCAATTCAGTGATATCGACCAATATTATAGGGTTAATATCGTATCAATTATCTCAAACATGATATAATATTGCTGATATATATCAAAATCGAAAGATATTTGAATCATGGTCTACATTAAACATTTGGATATTGCTGATATATATCAAAATTGAAAGATATTTGAATCATGGTTTACATTGAACATTTGGATATAAGTCTCCATCTTATGATGTTCCCCAAGCGTAACTCTTCAACTTTCTACTCATTTTCTTCCTTTTCTACTTTTCTTTACAATTCCCCCTATGCTAGTGACATGGAACATTTGGGTATACGTTTTCCATCTTCTGATATTCCTTGGGCATAAAAACTTTAACTCTACTCCTTTCTATTATTTTTTACGTTTTTTTTTTACTATTGTCACTATGTTAATTTCATATCGCTAAGAACATCATTTTTAGCCCAATTTATACTAGCATGTCGGGTGGGTGCAATGACAAACCAGCGGTCCGCTATGCTAAATATCATATGATTGATGAACATTATTTTTCTTATTATTACGCTAGCATGTCAGGCACACATAGTGCGTGTCATAAGAAAAGGAAATCAAGTAGATAGAGTAACATATTATGATCTATTTATATTGGAGAAATATCACATATAGTGGAGAAATAATACATATACAAACTATTTTCCTAACTATTTTTTACATTTAGAAAAAATCGAAGTCATGACTATTCTAGAGATATAAAAATATAAAAGTTGAAATAGACTAGATTCTTATCTATATGACAAATTTATAAAATAGAGATATATAATATAAAAAGAATGATAAAATCCATAACTTATCCAACAGATCCAGTGTTTTAAATTCAGGCGAAATTTCAGAATATCACTCGAGCTGACACAAAATAGCTCCCTTATATATGTATTTCGTTTTTTGGGGGGCTGTTTTGGTGAAATTTCGAATTTTTTTCCAAAATTTCGAGCGCAATTTCGGATGAAAAATTCGGCCGACATTGGGTTTTGCTTTGTTTGGTTTTTTTTTTTTAAAACAATCAAACCTGTTAACATGAACCCATACTCGTTAACCTAAATAATAGAGAGAGGAACTAGGGCTCGATCGAAGCCTAATTCTCCTCTTCTTCACACAACGGGGAGAGAGAGACCCAGAGGAGCCCCAACGAGGCAGAGAGAGAGAGAGAGAGAGAGAGAGAGAGAGACGACACTCGACAAAGCTTGAGGAGGCTTCGAAGAGGCCCCACGAGCCCCTATGAGAATTTCGGAGTCCCCACGAGCCCCTGGGAGGCTTCTTGGCCGACAACAAGTGGGCGGCAAGTTTTTTTTAGCTTTTGATATTTTTTTTCTTTCTATTTTCTTTCTTTTTAGTAGCTTGGCCCCTATATTATATATATATATATATATATATATATATATATATATATATATATATATATATATATTCTTTTCTAGTTTTGATGGTTTACATATGTATTGCCTTGAATTTTGGACATTTAGGAAATAATATATGTGATATATATACCATCCAAAATTGACACCCAAAATTCACTAAATTTCCCCGAAATTTTCCCGATCAACAATCTGACATTTAGATTTCCGTCCGAGATTGCTCGAAAAATCCGACATTTAGAACAGTTAACGAATCTATCTATAAAGTGATCGAATAAAAATAAATATCACTTTGTGGACTGAAGGATTTTGAGATAATTAAGAATAAAGAGAAAAGAACTAAAATATAATAGATCAAAATAAAAATGTTAAGAATGTTAAGAATGATAGAGATTATAACAAAAATATTTACTTTAGAAGAAATATAAATGAGAAGAATTGACATGTATTCTAAACTATTGCAGAAAAAATTAAAAGGAAAAAAGGGTGATGATCAATTCATATTAGCATAAATATTTACAATAATGTCCATGTATAAAACTTATGTTAATATTTGTAGGTTTTAGATACATTAAGTTGGGACTCCAATATGATGGTTTTCTAAAATTATAAGTTGATGAATCTCTATTCTATGTTTTGTTTATTACATTATTTATTTAAGTTGAGTTCATAATCCATTGAAAAATATCCTTTCTACTTTTAATAATATTGCTAAAGATATATGATATTTTACATTGTCTATTCGTTAGGTTTCTTAAGCTTTGGATATTATTAGTTAGATTCAATAGAGGAATGGATTAAGATCGATTTTAATAGAAATTTTAAAAGATTGATTATTTTTTAATGCCAAACATTGCCCCTATGAGGAGAAAAAGAGGGGACAGCATTGCTTTTAAGAGTACTTATAGATTATATATATTAAGATCATAGATAGAGATATAATGTCCAGATGCACGTACTTTGTGTCTGTGTGTGTAACATTATTTATCCATGCAGTTTAAGTCAAAAGATTGTCCCACAAGATAACAATCGAAAACATGTATATGTGTATAAATGAGCGATCTACATACAATATAAGTCTCTCTAACTAGAGTAATCACATAATTAAATGTTGTACATATTTGAAGCAACATATAGCTGTGAGAGGACCGTAATATGGCCATTGAGAATGCAACCTTGTTTCTTAGGAACTCAATCGTGCATAATAAAGAAAACAATTCTAGCTGTATATGTAACTTAGCTTATATCACATATGTGGTAATCAGAAGATTCAAGATGTCTGGATTGCATGCCAGCACCCAGAAAACATACCTAAAGTTCACTTATAAAATATAGTAAATTATGCAGGCATTTATTAGATGCGATCAGCAGCTCATTCAACCCATCAACAAATAAGATATGATACTTACAGGTCAGCTAAAGGCACCATTCCATAACCGTGGTAATCATCTACCTCAAAGGATCTCGACGAAACAAGACTCTTGGCAGAGAAATATTGTTCAACACCAAAATAACTTGGATCAAGCTTAAATGCGAGAATAAGAGGCTGAATGTGCTCTTTCCAATCCACATATAGGCAATCCTTGTCTTCTTTTACCACCTAACTAGATACATACGAGAACAAAGTGAAAACAGAGGATTCTAGATTAACTTCATAAAACCTCCTGATGGTTATAAAATACAGTAATTAATGTACTATCACATAGCATGTCCTACAATTGAACTGAAAAGCACTACGGATTCAAAATATTGAAGAGTGCTGACCTAAAATAGTTGATCCAAATGAAGGTATTGGGGAACAATATAAAGGTGCGACAGGTTGCTTACATACAGTATCCACATCCAAACATGATGAGCTTTAAGATTATCCAAACTGACGGGTAACCCATATAAGCTTAATGGGTATGCTTTACATTCGAGTTCATGTTCAGATTATCAGGTTATTTGGTACTCTAGTTCCATACTGCAACTTTTATTACAGTTTTCTACAATTAGTCACTTAAATCGTGACATTAGATATCACTTTAAGAATTTTAAGTGTGATGTAATAGTACAGGAAAATATGTATTGCAAGATGGTTTTACCTAAGTAAATATGTCAGGATCAACATTTACAATAATGCATGTTATTCAACTAATTTTCCCAAAGAAATTGTTTATCGGCTATCAGTTTGGAACTAGATATATCCATATCCAAACCCAAGAAACTTTTGGATTCAAAACATGTACACAAATCTAACCCACAACTCTTTTGGGCTGGAAATCCATATCCAAACCCAGAATTTCAGGGCAGACTCAGGTAAGATAAGCTGATAACTGACATCATTGCCATTATAGATACCTGACCATGGATGATTGTACCCCTATGTCACCTGGGTGCTTCTATAATGAAGCCGTATCCATGTCGAACACTATGATACTCGTGTCGGACACCGACACTTCCTTGAACACTTCTAGGACACTTTTTGGACTTTTCCTTAATCATATACAGATTTTTTTTTTTTTAAATTTAGAACACGCTTGTTTGCACTTCTTGTAGACACATTTTACATTTGTACACTTTTTTGCTCACATTATATATTTGAGATATTTTTTACTTTCCCGTTGTACCAAAGACTATATTTCTAGGACACTTTTCAGACTTCTCAATCATATACAACTTTTTTTATATATTTAGAACACACTTGTTTGGCATTTTTTGGAGACACGTTTTACATTTGTCTTACACTTCTTTGCTCGCATTATATATTTGAGATATTTATTTACTTTCCCGTTGTACCATAGACTATATTTAGTAAAACAAAAAATGCCATCAAAATCTTAACTTGTATAAAATTATGATAAGTTTAAATAGGTTTCAATATGAGGAGTTCACATTGAACTATGTGTATAAGCTTTTGGATACAAAAACATGAGTACGCATGTATATTTATGCACTATTATTATTATATATATTCTAGTATCATGATGTCGTGTCCCTGTTTCCTACATTTTAAGCAATTGTCATGTCCCGTGTCAGTATCCGTATCGCACCTGTGTCCCGTGTGTCCATGCTTCTTAGTTGTACACTAAATTGGAATAAATTGTTCGAAGTGGCACCAATTTTACCTCCCCAATAGCCAACTCAGTGGGAACTATTCCCCAGCCCATTATAATAAAATTACAGCAAAAACAGTACAGCCACTGATAACTTCAAATAAAATGAGAAGGTTTTTTCATAAATCCAGATAAATAGTATTAGTAATTAAGCACCCTGTGTTCAAATGCAAGCGGCTTATATTCAAACTTGGACTCCATGATCCAAAGAATCCATCATACCATGTGTTCCTAGTTCCTACATTCTAAATTTCTGCCAATCAACTCAGCCTAACCATGATAAAAAGCACACACAGATATCCATTCCATGAGGACTCCTCACATAAGATCCTTCGGAATATTAAGCAGGACAAGGTAATGTTTACAACCCACACCCTTAATCATTGTCTGGTGTGGAACTCTTATAATCAAAAGTTGAGCGATAAGGATGCAAAGGTCAATTTTCAGATAAAATTTGAAAATCCCAAGAAAAGTTCACATTAACATAAAATAACTAAAAGAATACAAATATAAAGTAAAAATAATTATATGTGAGTAATTTTTTAATTGCAACTGCTAGTTTAACCACTTGAAACCCGAAAAAGGCAGTGACAATGTGCAGAGTTCGTGAATCAATTTCAAATTGTATGAAAGATTTTTTTTTCATTGAACTAAACAGAGTAATCAGAATCTGAATGATTTTTGGAGAACTATTCGACCAATTCTATGCACAAAAGTTGTTCCAAATTAATTGGTGATTCTATTATGTGCTTACAATAAGCACATCAGCTTGAAAATAGAAAAACAGATGAGGTGACTTAACTAATATGGGCTTATAATTATCACAGGGTCATTTAGTCAAATTGCATAATCAGGAGAATCAGTGAAAGAGAGGGCATCAATGGAGTTGATTTCACGCATCAGTTCAAAGTGCTTAAATAACAGCAAAAGGCGGTTCTTGATTTATAAAACAAGACGAATTTATTGACAATTAACTAAAACATGCACAAGCCATATACCAACTGCAGCTCACTGATCTAGGAAGCACATATTTTACCTCGTGAAGTTCCAAGCAACATGGGAAAAAAATCTTTCGAAAATGGTAAATCCATTTCTATAATATTATATCTTACAAATTAGTCAAGAGAAGCACCATAATTACCTTGCTTAGGTAGTCCTGAAAGTAAATTATTATTTAATGACATTGAACAAGCAGTGTAAGTAAATTAATAATCTCGTGTACAAAGAAAAAAGAAGAAAGAAATATAACTGCTTAGAAACATATGATAACTTGAGAAATCAAATTTTTCCAAGGACATGAATGAACTTATTGCGATTTGCGAGCTTAAAAGAAGCCTAATACTTCAAAACTGGAGTTTATTTAGCAAAAGACACATGTTCTTGATTGTAGGAGCACAACATGGGATCTTGTTGATTGATTAATGGCCCAACCATCGGGCAATGGGCCTGGTTTGGATTGAGGTAAGTAGGTTCTGATGCGAATGTCAGAAATAACAGGCCAGTGCTAAAATCTGCCTAGGATTAGATTTATCTCTTCCCAACCAGATCTAGACCATTTCCTGACAATTCAACGCCACAGGCAGACATGGTAATTGCTCATAGATAGGTAGGGCCTAAGGTGGGCCCAGGGTAAGGCCTGAAGTCAGCCCCAAAATTATCAAGGCCTTAAATTCAGCTCAAACTTGAGCCTAGACTTCAATATACTAATCAACCATTGTGGGCTTTGGGCCAACCATCAGGTTTTCGAGCCGGCCCAATTATTTTGTTGAGATGGGCATAATGGGTCAGCCTAATATCTTAAAGCCACATTTCATAAAATTTAGATTTTTAGTTAACTTACCTTATTTAAAAAATACACAATAGGTTAATTATTGATGTGTTCATGAAAAAATATCTTTTAGAACAATAGGTTAAAGGTTCAAATTATTTCTTTTGCATTAGAAGTCATATTTTTTTTCTAAAAGGGAAATAAAACCTCTTAGCCCCAAACTAGCCTAAAATAAGCCTCAAAAGGATTGGGGCCAGTACTTAAAGCAGACCACGACTCCAAAATTTTTAGTGCCTAATGGTCATACCCCTCCCCCAAAATTATGAAAGTGGGTTAGGACTAGACCTATCTCTTTCTGGGGCCAGAGTGCGGGCCCCCGGGCCAACCACAATCCATTATCGTCCTTAATCATAGGCCCAGCCTGTGTCCTAGACTAAATTTTGATTCAACTTTAAAAAGCATATAAGTACTTATTAATTGTAATTTTAACTCAAAACTAACCTTAGCGAGAAGGTCATTGATTGAAATCTCAACATCTGTATCGGTCGTAGGATTTGGTATCAGAATTGGTAATATTTGTTGTTTTGTCTTGCCGTATAGGCAATATCGATAATATTAGGTATTGTTTCGGTCTCCTCGGGTTATATCGACAGCATAGGTATCAAGCCAAAATATCAATCTCAGGCGACATTTCAAACCTTGAAAAATGTGGAGATCACTAAATCTTATGCATGTATAAAACAAAGGAAAGGGATTGGAGAAAATTTTCTCAATTTCTCTTCTTAACATATAGTTGCTTTCATTATCTTCTCTTATATCTTCTATCCAAACAACTCTAACTTCACTCTTATGCTCACTCTCTTGTTTAAAGAAAACTATTTTAAAGAAAAACAATGAAGCAACCTCCACTAACAGTGCGCCTCTTTTCAACATGAATTAACCCTAACCCAACCTAATCTCAAGTGAATCTAAACCAGCCCATACATAACCGCATGGCCAGGCAAGTAGGGGTGCAAATGGATCCAGTTGGTCAAGACTGGTGATCATTATCAAATTTCAACCCAACCACAATGTGGTTGATCTAGAGCCAAAATGTTTATAATTTTATTAAACAGTCATAGTTCCTAATAGCGTCTAACTTGCCACAATTCGGATTGGCACGACACGACCCATGTAACTCACACATCTATCTCCATAGGAGACCAGATGTGTGAATCTAGGGGGAAATTTTACATAGAATACTTATGAAACATGAGTACTTTGATTAAAAGAAAGGATATTTTCTTCATGCAAGATTGAAACAAATCCAACAAAATATTAAAGTGATAACAATAAAAAAACAACTTTAATTTTAGAAATCAACAACTTTTGATGAGAAACCACTATTCCTAAATCCATGAACATCATTTAAGCTTAATGGAATCCATGGTGTGAGCTTTATTTAGCTAGAGAAAAAAATAGTAGAAAGCAAAGTCAGATTATGCGGATACATAAGTTATGTGAGCCCAAATTGCACAAGTTGTGCACTTTGAAAATATTTCCAGCCAGCGTATGCAGGCATATATGAGTAGGCGCGTGCAGACTCTCATACATGAGCGAATAGAGACTATAGACTTGTTGATAGTTTGGAGCTTTAACCCGTAACAGGAGGACCCAACCAGAAACACAATTAATACAAATCCTTTTAGGATTTGATCAGTCACAAATTAGAAGACTAAAATCCCTGATTTTTCGGTTCCCTCCCCATTTCCCACTCCTTTGTGAAGTGATTTTGGTTGGTGGCAGCAATGGAAGGCATCGAGAAGTTTAAAATGACAACATCAGGTCTTGGCGAGGGTACACCGGCAACGACGAGCCTGCAATAGTGAAGGTTAGTATTCTTTTTTTTCCTCCAAAAATCTCTCCTGATTTTCTTCTCCCCCTAAGAAAGCTAGTAGGTCATGATTTTCTCTTCATCTAGCGGGAGACTCGCTCAGCCTTGCCTTGACAACAGCAAAAGTCTTTTTCAATTTTGAACTTGCATGGGTTATTGTTGTAGAGGTCAATGGAGCCATGAAAACCCACTTATGAGCAAGAGTACACTAAGGAGAAATGCAAGGAAAGAGGAAGAGGATTCTTCGAATAGATTGGAGAATAAGGTCTCTGAGGATCCAAATGGACAAGATTCAGGTGACGAGGCAATGATAATGACGATTATGAGGCTCCTTCTGAAGTGAAGTTAAATAATGAGAGTGTTTGCTATGAAGATGATGATGAGGATGTGTGATGGAGGATGCACTTTGTGTTATTTGAAGCACTTATGTTTTCTTAATCATGATTCATATATTTAGGAAATTGGACTTAGAGGTAAAACTAACCATTGCGTGTGTGAGTTGGATTTCTAAGTAGTTAGTAATTTATGTTGTATGATGACGAAATTGTGTTCATGTAGTTACTTTCTAATGTTAATTGCTAAATAGTAGATAGTATTAGGTGATGATTGTGTATTTTATTGTTTTCTACATTTAATTATTTATTAACTTTTTGAAACTGTCTTTTTATTTGATACTTTGATTGATTAGTTGATCGACTTTTCTTTATTCTACTTTGCAAGTTCAATTGTAATGAAAATTGCATTGCTAATGCAAAGAGATCAGTTTCTCTTCTCTTCTTTTCTTTTTTCTACTACTTGTTCACAATGTTTTGTAGTTTTATTGTTACCATGATTAATAATTTCATAACAGTGTGTATGAATTTTGGTTTACTTATTTCATTGGGATAATAGCATATATTCACAATTTAACAGGCTTATAATCTTTTTTATTTTCTAAATTTGTGCGCATTTTCAACATTTAAAATTACGTGTGTATATATATAATTATATATATTAATAACTTTACTTGTTTGTAATTTCATATAATTTGCATAATTGATGCGTAAACCGATTATGCACTATGCGTTGCTGGACCGCACACATAATTGATGTAAAACCCACCTGGATCGCAATCACCTTCAAACAAGATTTGGGTTTCCACCCCTTGCACGGGCTTCTCACCTTAAACTCGAGAGCAAAAACTCAAGAATTTAACACAATAATTGGAGGAAAAGTTTTAATCATTCATTCAATGCCTTATTCCAATAGTTTAAGGGCCTTATATAGGCTTTACAAAAGAGAAGTACTGGGAAATAACCGATGTGGTACTAAACGTCCACAAAATAACAAAAATAAAAGGAAAATAAATAAAGCTAAAAATATCTGCTATCAATAACGCCTGAAACAAGTCCCATCTAAAGCCATAGAAGACCAGCGCGTCGCCTCCTGAAGTATACTCGATCGAACCTGCTCCTGGGCGGTGGCATGATGTCCTCATCAATTCCCCCCGGGTGGAAGGAACTCGACCCTGTCGAGTGTGGGGGACAGAACTGCTGTCTGCTGTGATAGTGCTCCAGTCGATCAGGATCAAGACGCTGGAGGTCTTCCTCAGTAATCCACGAATTTTCTGAATCAGGTTTTCCCGTCCACTTAATGAGATAGCGTCTCGTCCCTCCATCTCCAGTAGAGATAATCTGATCATCCAAGATAGAATCTATATGTTCTGTTGCATAGGACATTTTAGGGGGAAGTGGAGGTAGTGGGGGGCTCTCAGAAAGAAGGTCTCGGCTTGGCTCATCCACAAATGGATCAGAAGGGGTATCAAAAGTACCTCGATATGGAACCAAATCCTCAACATTAAAGGTGCAACTAATGCCAAAGTCAGGTGGGAGATCCACCACATAAGCATTTGAATTGATTTTCTTAATAATCTTGAATGGCCCTGCACTTCGCGCGTGTAATTTCTTCACGGTTCCTGGTGGAAACCGTTCGGGTCGCATGCGGACCATCACATAATCTCCGACATTAAAAGACCTTAATCGGCGATGTAGATCTGCAGAAGCTTTATAATCAGTATTATTTTTCATTATCTTGTCTCTGACTTCCTCATGTAATGCATGGATATGGGATGCAAATGCTGATGCGGAGTCTGATACCCTAGAATGATGATGAGCCATGGGAATTAAATCAATGGGTTGCCTGGGCTTAAAACCGTTTACTATTTCAAAAGGACTGAGACCCGTAGTCCTATTGACAGATCCGTTATACGCAAATTCAGCCATGGGCAAAATGAGATCCCAAGTTTTTAAATTTTCTCCAACTAGACACCTGAGGAGATTTCCCAGCGATCTGTTTACCACCTCTGTTTGACCATCTGTCTGCGGGTGAAAGGCGGTTGAGAATTTCAGTTTGGTGCCCATCTTATGCCAAAGTGTTTTCCAGAAATAGCTAACAAACTTAACATCCCTATCAGACACCATGGTTTTAGGTATCCCGTGCAACTTTACGATATGATCAAAGAATAAAACAGCCACTCGAGACGCATCTGAGGTCTTGGAACACGGGATGAAGTGAGCCATTTTTGAGAATCGGTCAACTACCACTAGGATAGATTCATGCTTCTTTTGAGTTTTAGGCAGTCCGAGTATGAAGTCTAGGCTCACGTCTTGCCAGGGGCAATTAGGTACAGGAAGAGGAGTGTAAGGTCCGGCAATCTGCTTTTGTTGCTTGGCCAATTGACACGTGCGACATTGGCTAACTACTTTAGAAACATCTCTTTTCAGACTCGGCCAGTAGAATCGGTGTTCAACGGCCTCAATTGTCTTGTTCTGACCGAAATGTCCCGCCAGACCTCCAGCATGTAGTTCCCAAGAGAGAAAATCCCTGAGGGACGTACGGGGAATACACAACTTACGGAATCGGAAGAGATAACCGTCTTGAAGGAGAAAACCGTGCATCTCACGAACAGGACCGTCTCGTAACGTGACATAAATTTTCCCGAAATCAGGACATGATTCATACTCCTCTTTTAATTTCTCAAATCCAACCACTTCTGTGCTCATTGCCACCAAGATCGTGACACGTCGACTCAGCGCATCAGCGACCTTATTCTCGATGCCTGCTTTATGTTTGAGGACAAAAGTGTAATCTTGCAAGAACTCCACCCATTTGCTATGCCTCGCGTTTAATCTCTTCTGGGAGTTGAGATACCTTAACGCTTCGTGATCTGAGTACAACACGAATTCCTGTGGCAGCAGATAATGTCTCCAGTAGCGCAACGCCTGTACAACCGCATAAAATTCTTTATCATAAGTGGAGTAGCGTTGACGGGCCTCATTTAATTTTTCGCTAAAATAAGCAACCGGGTGGTTTTCCTGACTCAGTACACCACCTATTGCTAGTCCCGATGCGTCACAAGTTACTTCAAAAGCTTTTGAAAAATCAGGGAGACGCATTACAGGAGCTTCCGTCATCATCTTCTTTATTTCAGCGAAAGCTTTGGAGGCAGCAGGTGTCCACTGGAACACCTCACTCTTTAAACAGTCGGTGATCGGTGCCATGATAGCACTAAAATTCTTAATGAACCGACGGTAGAAAGTGGCTAACCCGTGAAAGCTTCTGACTTCCCTAATCGTCCGGGGTTGTGGCCACTCGGTTATTGCCTTCACTTTCTCAGGGTCTGCGGAAACTCCCTCGGAGGAAACCACAAATCCGAGGAAGATAACCCTGTCTATACAAAAAGCACACTTTTTGGGATTTGCATAAAATTTCTCAGCATGGAGTGTGCGGAGGACTTGCCTCAGATGTCCCACATGTTGCTCCTGGGTTTGGCTGTAGATCAGTATGTCATCAAAATAGACCACCACGAACTTACCGATAAACGGCCGAAACAATTGGGTCATTACCCTCATGAAGGTGCTTGGAGCATTGGACAGTCCAAATGGCATGACCAACCATTCATATAACCCGTCTTTAGTCTTAAATGCGGTTTTCCATTCATCCCCGGGTCGGATTCTAATCTGATGGTACCCGCTCTTAAGATCAATTTTAGAGAAGATTGTGGCATCTGTCATCAGATCCAGCATATCATCAAGACGGGGAATGGGAAAACGGTACTTGACGGTAATTTTATTAATTGCACGACTATCCACACACATACGCCATGTACCATCCTTCTTTGGCGCCAAAAGTGCGGGAACCGCACATGGACTCAAGCTCTCCTTGATGAACCCCTTGTCAAGTAGCTCTTCTACTTGTCGTTGCAATTCCGCATGTTCAGTTGGGTTCATTCTATAGTGGGGCAAATTTGGTAAAGTCGCTCCTGGGACTAGATCAATAGCATGTTGAATGTCTCGCATAGGGGGCAACTCACCTGGAAGATCTTGTGGGAGGGTTTCGGAAAACTCCTCCAGAATTGGCTTGATGTGCTCAGGAATCTGCTCCTCGATATCCCGACTAGCCTCTCGAGCCACGAGAGCATAACAAGTAGAGCCATCTTGCAAGCTCTTTTCAATTTGATCGTGGCTAATCAAATTCATTTCCATCTTACCTTTGCCCTTATCAACCCTTTTTTTTGGATTTATAACGTCCACTTTATCTTTCCCTTTATCAGCCTCTTTCTCTCGGGTTGGCGGCTTTGGTTGATTTGGCATAATCTTCACCTTTTTCCCATTATGGACGAACGAACACTGATTGGTACGTCCATGTATGGTCACATCTAAGTCAAATAACCATGGTCGACCCAAAATAATATGACCTACATTCATGGGTAGTATGTCACACCACACATTTTCTGTGTATGTGGCAAACTGGATGGGAATTTGACATCTTTCTTGAACATCGATAGATGTAGCATCGATCCATGTAACCTTGTAGGGGCTTGGATGCTTCACCGGTGTCATCCCCAAGGTGGTGATTAACTTTGACGCCACAGCGTTGATGCAGCTGCCACTATCCACTATTACCTTGCAGTTCTTATTGCCAATTTTTGTGCAGGTTTGGAATATGGCAGTCCTTCTCCAGTCGTTGAGTGGTTCTGGCTGGGTTAAAGTGCATCTAACCACTCCTAATTGGGTGCGAGCTACACTAGGAGGTAAGCTCGTCATTTCCAGAGTTCGGATGCACCCATTAAATTCATACTCTTCGACAGAGCCATCCGAGTCATCGTCTTGTTGGTGCACCACTTCTTCTCCATCATCCTCTCCTTCTATATCTTCAATGGGGACTTCGACAAAGAGGGTTTTGGTTTGACTCGGGCACTGGCTGGCAAGGTGACCATACCCTTGACACCTGTAGCATTGGGTTCTAGGGTTGACTTTTCCTGGTTCACTTACCGTTCTCTTCTCGGATACAAAGGGCTTTGTACCAGAAGGACCTGCTGGTTTGACGCTAGAGGAACTGGAGGCAGGTTTACTTGGGGTAGGAAGTGCTCGGTTGAAGCTTGGCTGGCCAGTAGTGGTGGTTCTAGAGTTATCCTTAAAGTTACTTCGGTTAAAGTAGGATCCTCTAGACTCATCTAGGTCGGTGACTAGCTGATATGCCTGTTCTAGAGTCGTGATGCCTCGAGCAATGAGCTCTCGGCGATAGTCATCCCTAAGACCGGACCTAAACCTAGATAGGGTCTGTTCAGGAGATTCTAACTCAATAGCTCCACACTGATTCAGATATTCATCAAACTTAGCAATGTAATCAACGGCTGACTTGTTTCCCTGGGTCCATCGATTCCATTTGTCCAACAATTGTTGACTGAATGATGGTGGAACATACTTCATCATAAGCTTCTCTTTCATGCTTTCCCAAGTGTCCACGGGGTCTTCCCTTCTGTATCTCATCATCCTCTCTAAATTTTCCCAGTATTGCCCAGCTTGTCCCGTTAATTTCATAACGGCCAATCGAACCTTTCTTGATTCAGACATGTCATGCCAACGAAAATATCGGTCCATGGCCAACTGCCAATCGATATAGACCTGAGGGTCTAAACGCCCGTCAAAAGAAGGAGCATCAACTTTAACGCTCCTGATATACTGGGCATCGGCATCAGTTGTTCGGTAAGGTGGGCCTCGCTCACGCCTAGGAGACCTACTGTCATGGCCTCGCTCACGCCTAGGAGACCTACTGTCATTTCGAGAACTCTCATCATCCCTGATTCTTCTCCTATTGGTTTCTAGCCTACCAATTCTGGTTGCTAGATCCCTACAGTTGACATCAACCTGATCCTTAACTTCTTGTAGTTGTCTGTCCATGCTCTCCATCTTTTGTAGGATTGTGTTAAGGGTATCATGAATGCTAGGGTCCATGGGTGCTGAAGTTTCGCCTATAGAAAAAGTTCTACCACTTCTAGTAGGCATGCAAGATCCTCACTGACCCTAAATGCAAGCTGTCCTTAGGATATGTATGTTATGCAGGAGGAGTCAGAGATTAGAATGGTGAAAGTTAATACCAATTTTTAAGCTAATGAGATTAACACGTGATTAAGAAAATTATAACGTGGAGACAGTGATAAAGACACGTGCTGATACAGTTAATTTCAAGATATAGCAAGTAATCACAGATTCAAATTAATTTAGTTGCACGATTAATATTAGGTCGGTTACCACTCAAGATCAGAATCACACAACTCACTTATTTAGTGGGCAACAGTCAATAAATTCTATCATGCGACAGATTGAGAGAACTAGCTATTTTAATCAAGTGACAGGAATAACTGACAGAATATTCAAAGTTACCTGGGAAGACGACCGTAAACCAAACCTGAACGAGACTGCTGTAGGCGCGTAGTACTGGTCGTCACGAATCCACTGCCTCGAAAACGGGTCAATTCGGACTTGAAACGAGCCCTGAACGACCTCCGGAACTGAACTGAATCAGACTTGATCTGGTTTTAATTCAGGTTGAACCAGACCCGGTTCAACCTGGGCTTGGTCTGCTCGGCTTGGACCGGACTTGGGTCCGGTTGGATCCACTCAGACTGGGCTCGGTCCGTTTAAATCCAGTGAGTGGATTAAACTGGGCTGGGTTCGTGGTTCGGCCTTGATCCAACTGAGCTCACCTCTTTTAAAAGGCCGGGTGGGTGTTGTTGAAACCCTCACCCGACACCCAACTCCCTCAGTCGCTCCCGCAGCTAGGGCAGGGGACGAGCGACGAAGGCGGCGGCGGCGATGCGAAGTCGGCGGTCTGGAGCGATCGCCGGCGAGGATCTTCGACGACAAGGACGAATTGGCGGCGACTCGTGGATGGCCGTCGGCGTTGTGGACGGCGATGAGAACACGGCGAGGTCGCGGTGGAAGCGACGACGGCACGAGACCCTTCTCCGTTCACGCTCACAAGCAACTGTCGGTCTCGATCTTCGAGAACCCGCCGGATTGCAGGATTGAGGGGTCGGCGATGAGATCTGTGCGGAAATTTGATGGGCGATGGTGGCGTCGTTGGGTAGAGATGAAGACGAAGCTTCGTCGGCGTCGGCCCAGCGAGGTCGCAGCGGTGAGGAATAGCAGGAGGAGCTCCGATGAGGATTAGGGCTTGGAGATGTCTTCCACGGCGGAGATCTTCAACGACGATGGCGGTGATCTGACTGAGGAAGGGGTCGTGTTGGCGGCAGGAGCTGAGGAAGAGGGCGGCAACGGCGGCGTTGGAATCTCGGATCAAGGGCGGATGGGCGGCGGCGGCGTGCTGTCGGCGGTGGCTGTCGGCGACGAGGTCGGACGGAGATGGCGGCAGAGGCGCGGCGGTGGAATTGAAGAAGAAGATGAACAGTGGCGGTTGGGAATTTTCAGCGAATTTTCGACGCTGAATTTTTTTTTTTTTTTTCCACTGTATTTTTCTTTTTCTTTTTTTCAACAGTGTAAATTTTCTTTTTCTTTTTTTTTTTTTTTAATGGATCTGGAATAGATCCAGGGTTTGGAAGGGTTTGGAGACTGGAAAAAAATTTGGAAAAAGGAAGTTTTGAAGGGGATTGAAAACCGGTGCTCTGATACCAAAATGATGTAAAACCCACCTGGATCGCAATCACCTTCAAACAAGATTTGGGTTTCCACCCCTTGCACGGGCTTCTCACCCTAAACTCGAGAGCAAAAACTCAAGAATTTAACACAATAATTGGAGGAAAAGTTTTAATCATTCATTCAATGCCTTATTCCAATAGTTTAAGGGGCCTTATATAGGCTTTACAAAAGAGAAGTACTGGGAAATAACCGATGTGGTACTAAACGTCCACAAAATAACAAAAATAAAAGGAAAATAAATAAAGCTAAAAATATCTGCTATCAATAACGCCTGAAACAAGTCCCATCTAAAGCCATAGAAGACCAGCGCGTCGCCTCCTGAAGTATACTCGATCGAACCTGCTCCTGGGCGGTGGCATGATGTCCTCATCAATAATGGAACCACATTTAATAATAGTGGTTCACTAATGTTAGGTTTTATAGTGGAAATGAAGACGGCTTTAGCAGGATTGGTTACAGATGTGAGAGGAGAAGGGATCGTGAGAGGAAGGCATCACTGAGGAGAATAAAGCAACTAGTTTCGATACTTTGATATATTTCATAGGTTATCAATAGAATAATTGTAAAATGTATATTTAAAAGATCTCAGTTGTATGAAGAGGTACAAAGCTATCTTGTTAAGGCAAGTGACTTTAGAATTATGGCTTATTTGAATCTTTTGTCCATCATTTTTATTTAGGGAGTTGAAGAATAGCTAAAAGTGTTTACTATTATATGGTAAATTTGGGTCATTCATGTCAAAGGGTCAACCCAGCATGGCATGTTCATTAAACATGTTAGGCTTAGTCCCCATTTAGAGTAACAATCGGGAGGGTCATTCAAAGTTTAGTGTATTTTCATATCTAACCTATATTGGGGTTGTCCCGATCCAACCCAACCTGACATGGGTTATTTGAAAGGCATACCCAAACCCTACCCGCCTATGCTAGATGTTGTTGGAGTCGGATTTCATCAGGGTATATGGTTCGGATCTAGAACCTTACATGCTATATAATTTACAGGGAAATCATCATGGCCTATAACTTCAAACCAATTTAAGCTAACAACAAAGTACTTTCAACTCGCTAAGTAAACTCAAAGAAATAATAACAAAGAAGAACAATAAGTGTTGAAAACGGTATCTTTAAATGCATAAAGATGTGGTTGTAACTCTTGCAAGGTTCGATCCAGTTCAGAGTTTAGACATGAAATTCCCATGCCAATCAGATTTCAATGTAAGTTATAATTTACATGCTCATAGCCATTTTTCAAATGGGTTTCCCAAACCCAAGAAAATGCTAGATTGATCGCGGTAACTATCAAACTTGCATCCCAAGACCCATTTCTAACCCATTATCTATAGTTGTGAGTCAAATTTCACGCAAATAAGAACTTCCATCCCTACATGTAGGATGGTGGGTTGTTAAAACTTGAAAGACAAGACAGTCAGAGTGGATAGGCTTGAGTTTAGTACTATGGATACCTCGTCAGGTCTGAATTCAAAACATAGACTGGACACACAAGTTGTATAGTGTATACCCAAGGGGTTACTTGTGCCACAAAAAAAAAAAAAAAAGACAATAGTGTCTAATTAATGATTAGATAAAATATACACGCTATTTCCTACAAACCCAAATAAATTAATTGTCGTGCCAACAAGAAATATGCATAATTCAATTGATCTACATATAAGCAATCTATTCATTTTAGAGCGCTAACCTAGAGAAATAGAGCTTTCTAGCCAAACTATGAAGGACATTTTACACTAAGACCAGATCAACATATCATCATCTAAAAATAGTGTGATCCATTATATTAAAGTATGTAGAAGGTAGATCTAACTAAAGATGCATCTGTTGTACATGATATGGCTCCATCTAGCCCATCCAATTCTTTGGAACTCCAAACCACAGGCACAAGCTCCCTCTTGGGCAAAATTGAACCCCCAGCTACTTGTGACCAAGATAACACCCCTAATACGATTCTTTCAACATTTAAAGTCATTGGTGCCTTATAGTTAACTAACAAGGTTTGTGATGGTCAGTAAGGACATCTAGGAGCACATTGCTAAATAGGAGAAAGATGCTGGGGATCATTGGAGTTAGTAAAGTCAAGGCATTGCTGAAGTTGATTGTTCATGATTTCATCAGTCACAAAAAAGGTTCTTAAACTAGATGTTTTTCCACACTTCTAGCTGCTATATTCAAAAACAGCCTTTTTCATAGAACTAGGTTATTATACCATGCCACCTAAATTAGGCAACTACATCAAAATTGGTGATAACTGATGTAAAGAAGCATTGTTCATCTTCTAGAATCACTTCTTAAGTGCCAAAGGTCCGACTAATGATGATCAAGAACTTTACCTAGTCCAACAGTATTGATTACCGCCTTAATAAGTATCTTTCAATATAATACGTTAATTGGAATTGAATTGGTCAATAGAGGTGCCAAATTGATTTCTTAACCTAGGAGCAATATCCTGAAAACTAATAGTGATTTAATATGAGACTTACTATAAAAGTAGATAATGCTTCTTCTTTTTCCTTTTTTTCCTAGGAGAATAGGTCATGGCCTGTTGTGAGCGGACTTGATCCAAGACCTGTTGCCCAAATGGAAAGAGGCTTTGCTGCTGTGCTATGGTGGCACTTGCTTAGATAACAGATTTTTGAACTGAAAAAAAAAATGCAATAATAACAGAAGAAGTTTCTTCTACATCATGATAACCTAGCCCACTTCTTATAACGATATGGAATTACTGGCATTACAGCAAGAACCGCACTCAACTAATCCACCTTTGTCGAGTATCTTCACTCTGTTGACTGAACTAAAGAAATTGTAAATACTGATAAGAAAATCATGAACCAAACCATGCAGCTTCAGTGCTCTATTGCCAAACTTTGTGCAAAAATAGTATCTCCCATCTGATTATACCTTTAAATAAAAATTTTTTGATTTTTCATTGAATTTGTAAAGCCCAATGGCTTTAGAGCACCAATGGAAAGAAATTCAATTGAATTTCGCGAAGATATAACTTTGATTAAAAAAAAAAGAGTACCGCCCCAAGAAAAGTACATTCTTTCCATTGAATTTCGCAAATTATAAATTCGATCAAAAAAAATATAAAAAAGAGAGCCATTTTCGTTTACCTTGTGCAGTTCCGTCCCGCAAAGAAGCGAATCGACGTCCTCCAAGCTCCAGACGAGAGGCACGCATTCCCTCTCCGGAAGCACCTTTAGGTACCCGTCCCACATCGAATCGCTCCCCAAACTCCTCTCGTACATCACAGCCACGGACAGTCCGAGGACGCCGTCCAGCTCCGCCCCCTCGATCATCTCCCTCGCAGCCGAGGTCCTGATTGTGAGGCACGCGGCCTTGGGGATGGTGGCGACGAGATCTCCGACGGCGAGGTCGCAGAGGGAGATGACGGAGATGCCGGATTCGGGGTCGTCGACGAAGCGGAGGGCGTCTGAGAAGTCGATGGAGTTGGAGCTCATCCATCGCTTGAAGAATCGCAACCGCCTGAAGAGAAAAATTGAAGTTAGAGTTTCAAATATCAGAGAGTTGGGGAGCGACGTGGTGGTGGTGGGGTGGGGAGGGGGGGGGGAGTACCGGCTGGTCATTTCGGCGGAGGAGCGGCGGCCGGGGGCGGGAGACTGGGGCAGGGGTTTTGCACCTTCTTGGGCAATGACAGTGGGTCTAGCATGCAGGCACGAACAGGCCCGGGTTGGCTGCCTTGGGCCGAGTCATTGGGTCCAGAATAAAGTCAAAGCAAGGGCCCCAATTTTAAACTCATCATTTGGAGGTGTTTGGTTGCAAGGAAGTGAAAGTAAGGAAATGGGGAAGTATAATTACTCACTTCCCTATCTATCCAAATACCAGAAAAAAAAAAAAAAAAACCCTTTTTCCTTTTTTCTTTTCTCTTTTACACAATCATTTTCTCCCTTTCAGAGTGCTACAGTTAATTTTGTGGTCATGTAAATCTCATTTGTAATAAGTTGTAAGACAAAACAGTTAATTTTTTGATCATGTAAATCTCACTTGCATTCTAATTACAGTCCGTTTTTTATTTTTCTTAATTAATTTTTGTTTTAATATTATTTTGCGTTCAACTTTATGGTCAACTTTTCCACTTTCACTTCCACATTACCATCCAAACACCGGAAAAGACATAACATTTTTCAAACCACACTTTCCAACAACATCCAAACACCCGAAAACTTACTAATCAATTCTCAAGTTCCAAAGGGAACTATTGCCACTTCCTCACTTTCTCACTTCCACCCTTAACCAAACAAGCAAGTACCTCTTCATTCCAGAATTAGGTCATGTTAGTTCGACATTTGGACCGATGGTAGAAAAGTAAAGGAAAATTAATAGGGTTCGGAATTTGGCCCCGGCCTGGCCAGAGTCCCACCATCCCCCTGAGTCCAACATGGTTAAAGTCAGGTTTGGGCCAAGATTTTACAAAAAAGTAGGGCTTCTGTCATAATATAATTGACAGCTCCAACCTGTATTCCTCCAAGAAAAGAGAGTTCAAATATATATTAGTTGTGCTCAAAAGGTTATGAATCGATTTGTAAGTACAATACCAATATCTTAATTTCGAGTGGCAATGCATCGTATCCCTATATATATCGTTTGCTAATACACAACCAATTAGGATTTAACAAAAAAAATTTGTCATCCAATTTCGAAGACTCACGGAAATACCTTGGATAGTACTACACTCTGTTCTACGTACAATAATGTGTTGAACTACCTCAACAAGTCTATGTGTGAGGTATCTAGCATTTAATGTTCGTACAACAGCATACATGACTCCTTTTCGTGCTCCATAGCAGGAAAATAAATATTCTGTCAAAGAAAGTCATTCGCGTAAATTACTTTGGATGGATAAATCAATCATTTATGCTCGGGGACCTGACATTGATCCTCTCATACCTAGTAATTGATGTACCAGGGAGGCATTTTCTCGAGCTACTGAAAAGGACATTGGATGGATTGGATTAGAGAGATCGGTCATCCGCTTATCTCAAATATTCACTTGTGGCATACCATATCTCAACGGATTGACATAATTTTTCAATCGCGTGTACATTCCCATAATGATGGTATTTCTCTAAAATAAAACTTTGTTGTTCAGCATCTTGGACTAACCATCCCTCAGATGATATTGTTAAAAGATCATCAATCCCTAATGAAATAGACGTAGTAATGACTTGCTGGAAACTCAAATCTTCACTTGATCTAAGATACGTGATGTATATGTTATTCTGAAATGGTCTATTAATTTGCTAATAAGTCTTTTCATAGCAATTTCATCTATCACTTTATTGTAAAGGACCAGATTGGCCCGTTTTGCCATAAGTACTTCCATATTCTGCTGAGTAGGATTCGACAATGGGCAAAGTTGATTCACATGAAAATTCAGAAATTATGATAATACTAGTAAAAATGGATAGATCTGACTTCCCAGGGCACGAGTATTGTCTAATCGAATTTCTTAGTTTAGATAGCGTATAAGTAGGCCCAACAAAACCTCTTCATGACTTCTTCTATTTCTCGATAAAAAGAAACATGTCCAATGGTGGTTCGAATGTATATACATTGGATTTCTTTTTTTACACTTTCCCTATTAGATAGTGGTCATAAATCTAAGATTAGCAAATTTAGATATATAAATTTGCTCTAGTAAGAAAACCTACTCCCAATAATCTCATATTAAATTTTTATTGGGATTGTTGAGATTGATTTGGGTCTTAACATTGAGATAGAATTTTAGTCTATTAAGGATATTTTGGGTAGAATTCTAATCAAATAAAAGAGACCTATCCTAACCAATCTCACAATAAGATAATCGGGTTTTATTCAGTTTATTAAACCCGACCCATTAAGAATAAAACCTATAAGTTAACCATTTGCAGGTCGGGTCTGATCTACATCCGATAAGCACTGCAGACTCATTTTGCCAATAGAAACTTCAAAGTCATTACGGGCTCATCTGACTTCTGTTTTGACCATGTAAACAGTCATTTTGAAGCTCTTGACAAGCACTATAGTGTTACAAGTATTATACATGACAAAGCAGTAGTTAGTTGATATAAAGTAGGCATTGAAGTGTATATTTACCATGATTATATGTATTCTTACATGCTTTCACTTCATCAATATTTATTTTATTGCTTATATTGCTTATATTGTTCTAACATGATGAATATTGATGTTTACTACAGTTGATGACCCACAAATAAAGATATATACATGTTCAAATTAAAAAAATTTATAAAAGATTTTATTTAATTGCGTATATAGTTCATGCGGATAATACTCGGCCCAAAAGAAGACCATTGTTTGGCTGAATTATGTACGATGTCAGATACTTGGTGTAAGTAATGCAAGAGGGAGAATCTTGGTGTGTAGTAATCGATCCAAAGGAAGGTGGCCACATTATAACCTCATATTGCATTACCCTCATCAGTTAGTCTGACGGCGGAACAAGAATCTAGATGCGTAGATTTGTTTGGCCCATGCGTGTGACAGTCGGCCCAAAAGAAGATTCTCATTATGGCCGGATCATTACATATATTATATGATCGATATAAATAACTTAAACTTTAGGACCAATCCTATAAAGACACAGTCGACTCAAAGGAATGTTGTTCTCTTACATACGACCTAAACATTAGGGTATCTATATTGAGCTAGTATAGCATTGGAATAAAAGGACACAACTTATTTTGAAAGTTTGATCGACAGCTCTATCGGTTAAACTGGTTGCATTTTCTAAAATTTAATTTTTTTATGTTTATTACAGAAGAATTTCGTTAAATACAATACATATGTTAAATTGATGAGAAATTATATGCTTATGTAATCTAAATTGACTGGTACAAACTTTAAGAAGTTGGTAAGACCACGTAAAAAATTGTTCTTGGATTCATGAAGTTAGAGTACACCTTAAGGACTGATGAACCTCTACTATTACTAAAAAAAGTTCAGTTAAAAAAATGTCAATTATAATAAGTGGGAGAGGTCTAACAGAATGTGTCTAATGGTCATGAAGCACACTATTCCTATAACTATTAGGAGTTTTATATCTGATAAAGTCAGTGCTAAGAGTTTTCCAGTTGAAATAGTTGGTCGTTAAATCGGATAGAGTTGAGGCCAGCATGCATCTTAGCAAGCTAATAAATATGCGCTACAATGGCAAAGAAAACATAAGGGAGTACATTATGAAAATGTTCAATCTTGTTTCTAAACTAAAGACACTGAAATTGGAACTCTAAAGAGATTCTAGTGCATTTCATTCTGATATCTTTTCTTACACAGTATAATCCTTTTCAAGATTATTTATAATGCTCAAAGAAAAAAGTGGAGTCTCATTGAGCTCATCAGTCACTGTGTCCGAAAAGAAGAGAGATTGAAATACGAAAAGACTAAAAGTGCTCACTTAACATTCAGGGTAGTACTTCTAATAGAAAAGAAAAAGTATAACTAAAGGGAGGAGCATAAACACCACTACAGTTGCTAATCCTATAGTGGCAAAAGTGCAGGAGAAAAAGCCTAAGATTATTGCATGCTTCTTTTACAATAAAGTAGGTCACCTCGAGTAGGATTGCATAAAGCATCAGAAACGACTAATTAAGAAGGGTATATCTAATATTTATGTTTGTTCTGAAATTAATTTAGAAGGGTATATCTAATATTTATATTTGTTCTAAAATTAATTTAGATTTAATGCCACCCATATATGGTGAATAGATAATTTACATAAGTGATTCAATTCGGAACTTTCAAACCCAAAGGAGGCCTAACCTAGTTGAACGATACGTATACATGGACGATGAAAATAAAGTTGCAGTTGAAACTATTGAAGTTTATAGGCTTAAATTAGATTCTGATTTTTTTTGTTTTAGATTTGGATTAGACTTTATATGTACCGTCCTATTAAGCAGAATTGTATTTTTATTTCATTGTTAGACAGATTTAGTTTTACTGTCACTCTTGGTAATAAAATACTTAGTCTATTTTCTAAATCTAAAGTTGTTGGTACTAGAATTCTAATTGATGACTATATAAATTGAAATTTCATGCTTCATATCCTGAATCTTTACATGTGAATAATCTTGGTACTAACCGATCATTAATTAAAGAAAAAATAGGAAGTTTGGTGCTAAACGAAGTTCAAAAATCTTAGATTTGGTGTATACAGACATTTGTGGTCCATTCCTATAGCGTTCTGGAGTGGCCACAGATACTTCATCATTTTTACAGACAATTACCCTCGTTATGGGTACCTATACTTGATTCATGAAAAATTCTAATCACTGGATATGTTTAAAATCTATAAAGTTGAAGCTGAAAATCAAAAGAATAGAGAGATTAAAGTTGTTATATCTGACCGCATTTGTAAGTACTATGGCAGATACTACGGATCAGGTAGATGTCCAGGATTTTTTGCCAATTTTCTGAAGGACTGTGGTATTGTAGCCCAGTACACCATGTCAAAGATACCTCGTCAAAATGGTGTTTGCTGAGAGATGAAACCGCACACTAAAAGGCATGGTTAGAACTATGATAACTCACACTACTCTATTAGAGTCATTATGGAATGAAGCCTTAAAGATAATTGTCTACCTCTTTAATAAAATACCTAGCAAAACAGTAACAAAATCCCATGTGAGTTATGGACTGGGAAATCTCCCAGTATTAGTATCTACATATTTGGGGTTGTCCAGCGGAAGCTCAGCCATATATACCATATGAGAAGAAGCTGGATTCAAGAATAGTTAGCTGTCTACTCATAGAGTATTCTGAGAGGTATAATAGAGGTTTTAGGTTTTACTGTCCCTCCACTAAGAATATAAAGACGGGTAATGCTAAATTTTTTGAGAATATTTAGAACAGTGGGAGTCAACTATATAAGGATTTCACATTTGAGGAAAAACATATTGTTATACTCATGACAATTGTTTCAAATGATGAAGTAGTTGTTTCAATTTAGAATGAAAATACAGTTATACCCTTATAAAATACAGATACAATTCATCCTGAAGTAGATCCTACTGATGAGGTAGAACCTGAAAATTCTCCACCATAAGTATCTAGGAGATCAACTAAGAAGAGGAGATCAGCCATTTAAAGGACTATATAGTTTATCTCTAAGAGCATGAGTTTGACATAAGGTTAGATGATGACCCCACATCCTTGAATGAGATCAAACTCAGAATTCACTCCATTAAGTGGTCAAATGCCTGAAAATACACCTAGAGGGGGATGAATAGGTGTAATGCTAATCAAATGCAGAATAATAACAATCTATGACCAATGATGCAAACTGGTTACTCAAAATAAGAAGTGAAGTCGAATTTTCTGTAAAGGGCTTTAGAACTTCTCCTATAATGTTCCTGTAAACTATAAGTTAAGACGCTCAATTGCCTTCTTGTCGAGATGACTGAAGACCGATAAATGAGAATGATGAATGTAATACAAGCAATAAATAGAATGTGCAAGTGAAGTAACAACATAAGTGTAAGCAATGTAAAGAGACAAAGATTAAGAGACAAGCAATCGTAAATACAAAGAATTGTTTTAAGATTCAAGCCACTCCTCTACGTCTCCGCCTTCACCACCGTGAAGAATTTCACTATCTATAATAGGATCTTCCACAAAGGGACCTTATAACAAGAAATTATAATGGTCTACACATGACCGGAGTACATAACTCCAACACTCAATTCTCTACAAAAGAGGTAGCACAACCAATGAGATTTACAGAGCTCTTGGTGATCACTAGATCATAAACACTCTCTTCTTTATAACTTCCTATAGAGTAGATATAAATTGAAGCTCAAGGAGTTTGAGAGAGTAAAATTCAGTTGAAAGAATTTAAGAGCTGAAAAATCAATTGAAATAGCTTTGAAAATGATAGCACTTGAAAACTAGAAACTTGAAAACTTTTCTTTTTAGAGAAAACTTGATTTTCAATGTATTTCTCAAAAAACTAATGTTCTAAATCCAATCCCAATGACCCATATATATAGGCAATATATAAACACTATTAGTTTAACTCACCAGGTCATAAGGGGTGTGATTTGACCTAAAAAAAAGCAGAAATGCCCATTGAAAAAATTAGAAGAAAAGATAGATTTTGAAAACTAGCCATTATGGACTTTTGACAAAACTTCGGTCTACTGACAGTTTATTTCTGAACTAGCCGTTAGGCTCGGTCGACCGGCCCCCAACAATATCTTGGGTTGAGCCAATCGGTCGATCTGTTGTTCGACAGCTAGGGTTAGCAGTCGACCGGACGATTGACCGACAAGCGCTCACAACATGCACAACCTTAGCCAGAGGATCGGTAGACCGCTCGGTCGACCGACTTGGCCTATAATAAGTTACGGTCGACCGACCTAGGCCAAAAGACATTTTCTGACTATTTTTAAATAGTAAATTATTTTTAAAATATTTTGTATTAGTTTTAAAGAGAAATAGCAATGTATAAGCAATGAAATACATGTTTTAAACAAGATATAAAATTTTGAAAAAATTAAAAACATGTATCAAGTACTTAACATGCAAAACACCAATACGGGAAAATTCGTATTTTGAAAACATATATTTTTGTATATGTGATTTCTTGAGCATCAAATATATATTATACACTTTAAATATACTATTTTCTTGTAAGGCTCGATACGACTAAAAGAGTCTTCAAGTGGGCTTCTCTAATAGCGACATCAAACGCATTTCAGCTTCAATCCCTTATTGAATAATCTTGAGTCTTCATATACCTTTCTTTTGAGAAAGAAAAGTTCTTGAATTCTCTTGAACCCTGAAACACACTTAAACACTTGAACTTGATTAGTACTAAATAACTACATACATTTTGTTATCATCAAAACATGAAATCGCTGATTGTAATCTTGGACCAACAACTCTCCATGTTTTATGATGACAAAACATATGAGTTATTTAAAATAAATGATAGGAAAGAGATTGAAAAATCTCCCCCTCAAGTTATACTATCTATCAAGTACAAGAAATCATTATAACTATAAATAGATTTGTCAATGTAAGTAAGTCATATAAATGCATATATGAAGAATATATCAATTTAGAATAATTTGCATAAATACCCTGCCATCTTTCCATACCTCCTTCCTCTAAAAACATTATGCAATGAATGAAAACAATGAATCATGACATTGCATATAAGCTTGATAATAAAAATGGATATATATAAAGTTCATGATATATCAAAACAAAAACTCAAAAACTCAACTATCAAATATCAAAAACATATCATAACTCAAATACCTCTCCCCCTTTTTATCATGCATTAAAAAGGAGAAAAATACAGAAGAAATAAAAGCACATGAAACCAAGAAGGATACTAATAAAAACACATGTATATCAATTGAAAATACATGAAACCATATAAAACAAACATGAAGTAATTTCAAAACTCATGAATCCATAACGCAAACATTTAACTCACCACAAATGAATGAAAATCTATTATAATCTAGTGGTTTAGTAAAAATATCCGCAAGTTGAAAAGTCGGTGAAAACATAATCAATTTCAATATCTCTTTTCTTATAGTGATCTTTAAGAAAGTGATATCGAATCTCTGTTGGTCTTACTATATTGATTTGCATTCTTGATCATATAAATAGTATTAATGTTATCACAAAATATTTTGATATGGTCATAATGCAAATCATAGTCAAGGAGAGTATATTTCATTCAAAAGACTTGTGCACAACAAGCCCCTGTCACAACATACTCCGCCTCAGCGGTTGAGAGGGTTACGAAATTTTATTTCTTGGAAGACCACAAAACAAGGCAATTTCCTAAAAATTGATAAGTTCTACTAGTGCTCTTCCTATCCACTCTACAATCGGCATAGTCGGCATCCGAAAAACTCGTCATTGAAAATTATTCGGTCTTCGAATAGCACAAGCTCATTCCAATAGTGCCCTTAAGATATCTAATAATGTGTTTTACTGCAATCAAGTAGGACTCTTTTATACAAGAGTGGAATCTAGCACATAGACATACACTAAACATAATATCCGGCCTACTAGCCGTCAAGTAAAGCAAACTATCAATCATGCTTCTTGATAGGTAGTAAAAAGTGCATATTTATCAATACATTTACTATCACATTTTCATATTTATTCCTATAATTTTGCACATTTATTAATATTTTATTATTTATTGTGTGCAGGCCTTGAGTAATTAATTAAATAAAGAATAAAGCCTTAAAAGAAGCCCAAAAGCCCATGTTCAAGCCCAATGCAAAAGTTGCAATTATCAAATGTCAAAGTTGCAATTACCAATTGCAAAATTTACAAATACTAAAAGAAGAGGGAAAGGATAGACTTCTATTCAACCCTAAATGCTTGCAGGATGAGGATAAAAGCCAAAGAAGGAGAGTGCAAAGATAACAAATTCGTTGTTAAAAGATATTGGAAGATTTGGATTTAGGGTAACTTGCTTCCCAAGTTATCCCAAAATCTTAAATTAAAGAGTCCAGATGCCAGATCCACACGGATAAACCCAGATGGACGGACCAGAGGAGGCCACACGCCAAAGCGCGTGGCCAGCAGGCAACACATGGCCGCGGAAACGCAGCCAAAGCCGCGTTTTCGCGGCAATCCAGACAAGTCTGGCGATAAGATTTTTCTGGGAGAGTCGTATTGGGACTCTATGTCTTCCAGCTCCTATAAATACCCCTGCAGAGCAACAGAGAAGGGCGTCCAGCGCAGTACAGAGCTAAATCTAGGGTTTTTCTTAGGCTTTGTAGTTTGTAAATTAGGTTTTTTAATTTATAATTTTTATTTTTCCTTTATGTAACTGAGAGTAGAGGATGCTTTCATGGAGGAAGGAGATCATGCTTGTACTGAGGTGACATCGGTGTAAGTCAAACTTTTCTTCCATTGTTAATAGAATCAACTCAAGGTTTGTTTTTGTTCTTCTATTATTGTTTTATTTTTATTCTTCTATTCTTGTTTTATTTTATTTTTTTCTCTGATGTCTTGTAAACCATGAGATCTGATCGCTTCGAGACTGCTTAGCCGAAGAAGTGCCCTTGATGGCCTATGGTGATGAACAAGCCTTCTCTTTCTAGTATAGTTTGTCTTTTCTTTTCGTAGTGTAAATCGAGAAGGTGGAAGATCCTATACGCCATGCTTGAATGCCTTCAAAGACAAGGTAAGTCGTTGCAACGGATCAAAGGTAAACAGGGCAGAAGAGGCAGGTATGTGTTTTTTTTAGTTTATAGTTTTCTTTCTTTTATTTCTTTAGTTTAGATAACCAACACAACATCTTTCTAATCTCTTTCACACTTCTTCATTGTAAATACCATTGTAAATAACAAAATAAATAAAAAAGAGATAACTTACTAAACAAGCTTCCATCGCTAGTCCCTCCCTGTGGATCACGACCCGCATAGCCATTGCTACAGCGGATAGTATTGAGCACCTTGCACATCTCTATTTCTAAATCTAAAATTCTATATTTTGTGTGCAGGGAAAATCTCAATCAAAATTTTGGCGCCGTTGCCGGGGATGGACGGTAAGTATTCTCTAAAAAATAAAAAAAACTAATTCTTTTATTCTTTCTGTTTGCAAGTTTGGAGAACAGGAAAACTAACAAGCAGTAAGGACATATAGCAACTCTGTGCCTCTGCCCTTGAAGGCAGAGCAACAGGGCCTACTACAGAGCCGCGGTTCCGCGGCAAAAGCCGCGTTTCCGCGGCCTGAGTAGTTCACTACTTACCCTGTTTTCTGCAGGTTGCTGCTACTTTCAAATCTGATTTACTGCTCTGTTAAAATTTGTTCTGTGATAAACCTGTACACTGCTAATTAATTAACAGTAACTCATTTGTTGAAAAAAAATTAGACTCTTGCATCTTAAGCACGTGTCTATTTAAATTTTTTTTAATTTTTGTTGAAGAGTGCTGGAGACAAGGTACGTTCGCATTGCATATAGACTAGGAAGCACCCTTGGCTGATTTTCTGCTTTGAGTGAATATTTGCTACTGCTTTACACGTGCACTAAATTGACTTAAGGGCTTGTCCTATAAATAAGATAAGGTGGGGATTTCATCACCCTTCCTTGGCCCACAAACAATCTCCTCACTCACTAACCCAAGCCTAACTAAAAATGAGTAGACGTTGGCCCTAGGGACATCTCGGACTCAATTAGGAGATTATCCTAAGGGGGAACGGTGTTGGAATTTGACTCTTGCCAAATCAGTGTCTAGGAAGGGGATTGAGGGCCGAAAGCCCGAAGATTGGTGGTTATTTAATTAAGGAACGTCTTTGAAGGAAAACCTCCCACCAATCTTGCCCTGACCTGACTGATTAGCTTGTGGTCAAAGTCTACATTATACCTCCCGCGGACAGTCTAACCAGTTAGGAGTCGTCTAGATCATAGGTCTACCCTAACTTAGGTTAGAATTTTTTTCTTTTTTGTTTGCTTATTTGTTTGTTTTCTTTTTCTTTGTTTGTGTTTGTGATATGGCTTATAACAACAATTTTTTCAATTTTAATAATAATCCATATTACACATCAACCTCTTTTTCGGATATTACCAACCCGGTATATCATAACTTTAACCAACCTAGTGTGCCAGATTGGTCTTATCCGAATCATTACATGCCCCAGTCCCAATATTATGAATAAGACTGGAATAATCATCACTATTCCTCACAGAGTCAATGGGGATACAATGCCCCTGAGCCATATTGTCAACCACCTGTTCAACCATTATCTTCATATACTTCTTTTCCCTCATCACCAATGTTTCAATCCTCAAATGATCCATTCGATAGGTTAGAAGAAAAAGTGGATCGTTTGCAAGATATAATGAATGATCAAATTTCTAGACTTTCAAACATTCTTGAGCTAACCAACCAAGTTGATAGGAACCAAGAATCATTCTGTCTAGAAGACTTTGATCAAAATTCAATTTCATCACATCAATATGAACTTGATCAATCGCAATCCTTGGACAAATTGGCTAGTTTTAATTTCAATGAGATTGAATTAGATTGTGAATGTGAACCCGATCCCCAACTTTGCGATTCAGTTTCCATCTTCGAATCTATGTTGACTCTGGTATTCTTACCCAATTTGGACCAATTTTCTGAGCCAACATTTATTCCCGTACCCATAGATCATGAAATTGAATCACCCATTTTTGATGATCATCATATTGAACTTGACCGATTTCATACTTTTGAAAGTCCCATTGACAAATTGGCAAGTTCTCATTTTTATGAGATTGAACCCAATGAGATATGTGACCTTGATTCTCAAATTTGTTGTGATCGAGTTCAAATTCCTGAATCAATATTGACTCCTGTTCTGCTACCCGATTTAGGTAATATTTTAGAGTCAGTTTTGATTCCCACACCTGTCATTCTTGAATTTGAATCACCAATAGTAAGTCGCATTCCATTGTGGGAAAATGATTGTGGACTTGAGTTTCAACTTCTTGATTTGGACCCACTTCTTGAACCAAGCTCGACTCCTGAACCTTTACTTGACTTAAGTCACCTTCCTGAGTCGGTATTAGTTCCTGAACCTATCATTCTTGAGTCCAAGTCAACCATTCTACCAAGTCACATTCTTTTGTTGGACATAGGTATAGACCATGATGACTCTGTGATGGTTTTCCAGGATTGGTCATGTAAAGAAGTAAGTTTCACGATAGGATCTTCCATAATCCTATTCATACTGGGGACTGTAAACATGTAAATAGAAAAGAGGTCAATAAAGGTAGGCCCTGTGAACTACCACATTATCTTGATTGGGTAGCAACGCTTGGCCCAATCAGACCACCACCGGAACCACCACCTTAAGGTAATATTTTCCTTCCCTTTCTTCTTTTTCATACATACATGCATTCATTCATACATTGAGGACAATGCATGAGATAGGTGCGGGGAGAATTTACTAACATACTAACATAGTTAGATACTAACTAACTAACCGGAAAAAAAAGGACAATATTTTGACTTATATTTTGAAAGAAATCTAAGTTAGTCTTAAGAATTAGGAAAATCATGATTAGGATTTCTAAAAACTGGTCAAAATAAATAAATTGTTGAATTTTTAGGTATAGGAGGAGAAATTGAATAAGTAATTAGTCTTAATTTTTACCTGAATGAAATATGCCTACCTAATACATTTACATATCTAGGATTCTAAGACAAAGACTCTTGTGTCCTATAAAAAAGAAAGAAAGAGGAAAATTCACTGATTAAGCTGGATACATGTGCCTCAAGAAGTATAAGTATTCACGCCTAAAGGTGATTTTATAAATAAAGGCCTTAGTTTTGTGGCCTAGTTCACTCGAATCCTTAAGTCCGTGGGGTGTCTTTTCACCTGGTGCCCTAAAGCCGACCGGTTGGGAGCCACCGACTTTAAGTTCGCTACATGGGTGGATTAGAAAGCCTAAGGAAACTAAGAAAAATTACTTTTATATGTACTAACACATCTAATGGTCAATTAGTTAGGTATGAGGGCCTCAAGAAGCCTTCATGCTTACACGAAAGAAAATTAGATGAGTTATACATATTAAAAAAAAGAGAGAAGAAAAAAATATAATAATAATAATAAAGAGGCATGAGAGTCCAAGTTAAGGAATTCCTAGTAAAAATTCACAAGGATGCATATGACTTAGGGTAACGAAAAAGACTATACAAAATTCAATTTTGACCCTTACCTAAAAAGGGAAATAATTTACTATATAAAGATTAAGTTTAAGAATGAATAAAAATGATAATCCTAAAACTTATAAATTACTTAATCTCTTCAAACGTATTTCAAATATTTTCCTTTTTATGGATTTTGTGGGTGTAATCCGCTAAAAACCCTCACGAGACAACACTCGTCCTCTAGGGTAACCTAGAGGTTTAACGGCTTGTTGCACGTGCTAAGTGCAACCGTGATTCCTACGAAAGTGAGTTAGGATAGATTAATTTTTCTTTTCTTTCTGATTTTTACTCGAGGACGAGCAAAAAGATAAGTGTGGGGGTGTGATAGGTAGTAAAAAGTGCATATTTATCAATACATTTACTATCACATTTTCATATTTATTCCTATAATTTTGCACATTTACTAATATTTTATTATTTATTGTGTGCAGGCCTTGAGTAATTAATTAAATAAAGAATAAAGCCTTAAAAGAAGCCCAAAAGCCCATGTTCAAGCCCAATGCAAAAGTTGCAATTATCAAATGTCAAAGTTGCAATTACCAATTGCAAAAGTTGTAAATACTAAAAGAAGAGAGAAAGGATAGACTTCTATTCAACCCTAAATGCTTGCAGGATGAGGATAAAAGCCAAAGAAGGAGAGTGCAAAGATAACAAATTCGTTGTTAAAAGATATTGGAAGATTTGGATTTAGGGTAACTTGCTTCCCAAGTTATCCCAAAATCTCAAATTAAAGAGTCGAGATGCCAGATCCACACGGATAAACCCAGATGGACGGACCAGAGGAGGCCACGCGCCAAAGCGCGTGGCCAGCAGGCAACACATAGCCGCGGAAACGCGGCCAAAGTCGCGTTTCTGCGGCAATTCAGACAAGTCTAGCGATACGATTTTTCTGGGAGTTGTATTGGGACTCTATGTCTTCCAGCTCCTATAAATACCCCTGCAGAGAAACAGAGAAGGGCGTCCAGCGCAGTACAGAGCTAAATCTAGGGTTTTTCTTAGGCTTTGTAGTTTGTAAATTAGGTTTTTTTTTGTAATTTTTATTTTTCCTTTATGTAACTGAGAGTAGAGGATGCTTTCATGGAGGAAGGAGATCAAGCTTGTACTGAGGTGACATCGGTGTAAGTCAAACTTTTCTTTCATTGTTAATAGAATCAACTCAAGGTTTGTTTTTGTTCTTCTATTCTTATTTTATTTTTGTTCTTCTATTCTTATTTTATTTTATTTTTTTCTCTGATGTCTTGTAAACCATGAGAACTGATCGCTTCGAGACTGCTTAGCCGAAGAAGTGCCCTTGATGGCCTATGGTGATGAACAAACCTTCTCTTTCTAGTATAGTTTGTCTTTTCTTTTCGTAGTGTAGATCGAGAAGGGGGAAGATCCTATACGCCATGCTTGAATGCCTTCAAAGACAAGGTAAGTCGTTGCAACGGATCAAAGGTAAACAGGGCAGAAGAGGTAGGCATGTGTTTTTTTTTTGTTTATAGTTTTCTTTCTTTTATTTCTTTAGTTTAGATAACCAACACAACATCTTTCTAATCTTTTTCACACTTCTTCATTGTAAATACCATTGTAAATAACAAAATAAATAAAAAGAGATAACTTACTAAACAAGCTTCCATCGCTAGTCCCTCCCTATGCATCACGACCCGCATAGCCATTGCTACAGCGGATAGTATTGAGCACCTTGCACATCTCTATTTCTAAATCTAAAATTCTATATTTTGTGTGCAGGAAAAATCTCAATCACTTCTATAGAGTTAAATGTCAACGTTCTTACCTTATTCATCCTTATCAAGCTTTGTTGTGGTAGCCATGGGAGTTTTGTTTGTCTTTGCATCTTCAAACCCAAATTTTTTTTATAAGCTCTCTTGTGTATTTGGCTTAGTTTATGAAAATTTCATCACTCTATGCTTGATTTGGAGTCCAAGAAAGCAGTTGAGCTCTCTCATCATAGACATTTCGAACTCTTTCTTCATGTATGATTCAAAATTCTTACAAAGCACTTCATTAATAAATCCAAAAATGATATCATCAACATAAATTTGCATAATAAGGATATCACTATTTGCATGCTTTGTAAACAATATAATGTCAACTTTGCCTTTCACAAAATTATTTGAAACAAGAAAAGTAGAAAAACTTTCATACTAAGCTTTAGGAGCTTGTTTTAAATCGTATAAAGCCTTTTCAAGTTTAAAATAAAATCTAGATGTGTAGGATCAACAAACCTAGGGGGTTGTTCAATATACACCTCCTCTTCGATAAAATCATTCAAAAATGCACTTTTAATATCCATTTGAAAAAGCTTAAAAATCTTTGAATGAAGCAAAAGTAAATGTCATCTGTATGGCTTCAAGCCTGCTACAAGTGCAAAGGTTTCCTCAAAATCGATACATTCAATTCGGGTATAACTTGAGCCACTAAGCTATCTTTGTTTCTAATAACATTTTCTGACTCATCCAATTTATTCCTAAAAATTCATTTAGTACCAATGGTTGGTCTATCATGGGGTTAGGGACAAGGTCCAAAACTTGGTTGTGCTCAAATTGATTAAGCTCCTCTTATATTGCAAGCAAGCAATATGAGTCGCCCTCGGCTTCGAGGAGTTCTTAGGCTCAATATGTGAAATGAATACAAAATGGTCATAAATATCATGGAGTTTAGAGCGAGTAGTTACCCCCTCAGATACATCACCCATGATGAGGTTCTTGGGATGATTTGTAGCATATCTCCAATCCTTTGGAAGTGATTGTGTTGGCTCTACCTCAACATCTTGAACTTCATCACGTTCATCATCCTTTGGCTTGTCTTCTTACATTGGTAAGTCTTTCAAAAATATTTTATCCATGTCTTCATGTAAGGAATCAATTTTTGCAACATTCTTTATAAAAACATTATATTCTTCAAACTTGACATGTATAGACTCTTCAATAGTCAAAGTAGACCTATTGAAGACTCTATAGGTCTTACTAGAATTTGAATACCCAACAAATATAGCTTCATAAGACTTGACATTAAATTTACCTAAATTATGCTTAGTATTCAAAATAAAACATTACAACCAAAAATTCTAAAATAAGAAACATTTGGTTTTCTCAAAAAATAAATCTCAAAACGAGTTTTGGAAGTGTTTTTGCAAAAATAAATTCTATTTGATATGTAACATGAAGTGTTTACAGCCCCGGCCCATAGATATTGAGTGAGTTCGTATTCACTAATCATTGTCCTAGCCATCTCTCTTGAAGAGTGCGATTCTTCCTTTCAACGAATCCATTTTATTGTGAAGTTTTAGGATAAGATAGTTCATGTTTAATTCTATTTTTTTCACAATAAGTGATAAAAGAATAGTTAATAAATTCACCACCTCTATCACTCCTTATGCGCAAAATCAAAATTTTTTTCTTTCTCAACTCTTTTCTAAAAACATGAAAATGCGAAAAAGCTTCGTCTTTATGTTTCAAAAAAAACCATGTAAATCTAAATAAATCATCAACTAAAACAAAAACAAAATGATTACTGTTAAGACTTTTGGTTTTTGTTGGACCAAACAAATCCATGTGGATTAACTCTAATGGTTTAGATGTTATGATATCCCTCTTTGCTTTGAAAGAAGACTTGGTTTGTTTTTCAAGCTGGCACGCATCACAAATGCGGTTCTTTTCAAACTTCAAGTAAGGAATACCCTTCACCGATTCTTATAGTTAATTCTAAATAGATGATCAAACAAAACATGGCCTAGTCTTCTATTCCATAACCAAGAATCTTCATTAAAAGCATTTAAACAAGTAACATTGTAATGTAAATTTAACATATCAATCATATAAACATTATTTTCACGAAAATCAGAAAAAACACAAATATTTGTTTTCTTTTCTAAAACATCGCAAGTGAAATCATCAAAAATAAATTTAAAACCTTTATCACAAAGTTGGCTAATGCTCAAGAGATTATGCTTGAGACCTTCAACCAAAACAATATTGTATTAAAGAAGATGAGCCAATTTTGATATCACCTATACCGATGATTTTGCTCTTTGAATCATCTCTGGAGGTGACGGTGCCACCTTCATGATACCTTGATAAGGTTGCAAAGTTGTTGATATCTCAAGTCATGTGCCTTGAGCAACCACTATCAAGGTACTACCACTCCCTACGTCTTGGAGCATTGGTGCGTACCTATATCAAGTAAAAAAGTTGTTGATTTTGATATCCATATTTTCTTGAGTCGTATAATGTTAGTTCTTCGAACCCAAACATGATCATTTGAAGTATTAGTGTGATCAAAGCAGAACTTAGCTAAGTGACCCTTCCAGCCACAATAGGTGCAAATATAAACTCTACCATACAAAAATGCATGATGTGTATATGAAACATAAGCATGTTTATTATCTGTATGGCATGTTTAGTATGATGTGTGTGGGCATGTTGTGCTTGATAAGTGTGGGCATGTGTAGCATGATGAACATGAACATATTTCCTTAGAGTGTGTCTCTTAAAAAACAAGGCGTCTAATCTAGCCTTATCAAACTCACATTTTTTCAAAATATTTCCCAAAGTGCTAATTTTGGAGTTTAAAATAGAAATCTCATTTTCATCAATCAAAGAAAATTTTTCTTTACAAGAAACATTATGTGCATCAATATCTTTTTGTGTAGAAATAAGTATGAAAGACAAAACCTCTTTTTCTTTTGAAAGAATAACAACTTGATTTTGAAGAAATTTATTTTCTTTTTCATTTTAAATATTTCTTCTTGACAAAATCATTGTTATGAGAAAGTTCTTCAAAATTTTCACTCAATTCATCCATGGTCAATTCACAATCATTTAGGGATGGTTCGGATATTACCTTAGGTGTCTCGTCATTAACCATGAAACACACATTAACTGTGTCTATCTCTTCTTCGGATTCACTCTCCGAATCTCATGTTGCTTTGAGAGCCTTCTTCCTGTAGGGCTTCTTTGAGGTAGATGGCTTGCTTTTGGTTTTCGAGCATTCCGCAACAATGTCTCCCGGCTTCCGGCAATTGAAGCAAATGATCTTTTTCTCTTCATTTCCTTGCCAACGTCTTCTATTATTGAATTTGGTTTTGTTGTACATCCTCCTCACATTCTTCACAAGGAGGGAGAAGTCTTCATCATCTTCATTGGAGATGGTGGGAGTGGACTTGAATGCAATCATCTTTTTCTTTTGAGACGCCATTTCTTTTCTAGCCTTTTTCTCCATCTCATGAGTCTTTAGGTTGTCGATAAGACCTATGAGCTCCATCTCTTCCTTGTCATTGAGCTCTTTTAATGTTGTACCTTTGACCTCCCATGATGGTGGTAGAGCACGAATGACCTTCTTCACCTTTTGGTCATTATCAATAGTATCACCTAGAGAAGAAAGACCATTTGAAATTTTAGTAAATCTTGTAGTCATGTCATCAATAGAATCATTTTCATGCATGGTAAAATTCTCATATTGAGAACGCAAGAGATCAATCTTAGCTCTCTTCACTTGTGATATCCCCTCGTGTGTGACAACTAAGTGTGACCAAATCTCATAGGCGAATTTGCAATGAATGACCCTAACTATGTCATCATCGTTCAAGACTTGAAGTAATACATAGTTGGCTTTTATACTGGCATTAAATTCCTTTGTGGTAATATAGGATCATGTGTCCACATCACCAACGGGTACTCTAAATGGTTTGGTCACCGCTTTTGCAACCCGGCTTCCTAGGGATTGCAAGAAAACGGTCATCTTAACCTTCCATATGGGAAAATTAAGACCATCAAATTTTTGTGGAGTCTTAATTCCTTCTGCCATATTAACTAGTGTGGATAGAAAATGAAAATACAAATGAAGTGATTAGCAAAAAGATCTCTCTAAAATGGTGAAACCAAAATCTAGAGTTCAAGACTCTGATATCAATTGAAAATACACTTAGAGGGGGTGAATAGGTGTAATGCTAATCAAATGCGGAATAACAACAATTTATGATAAATGATGTCACTCAAAATAAGAAGTGAAGCTGAATTCCCCATGAAGGGCTCTAGAACTTCTCCTCTAATATTCCTCTAGACTATGAGCTGAGGTGCTCAATTGCCTTCTTGTTGAGATAAGTAAAGACTGATAAATGAGAATGATGAATGCAATACAATGATGAATGTAATACAAGCAATAAGAATGTGCAAGTGAAGCAACAACACACGTGTAAGTAATGTAAAGAGATAGAGATCAAGAGACAAGCAATCGCAAACACAAAGAATTTGTTTCGAGGTTTAAGCCACTGCTCTACGTCACCGCCTTCATCACCGTGAAGGATTTCACTATCCACAATAGGTTCTTCCACAAAGAGACCTTACAATAAGGAATACAATGGCCTACACAAGATCGGAGTACACAACTCAAACACTCAATCCTCTACACAAGAGGTAGCACAAAGCCAACGAGGTTTACAAAGCTTTTGGTGACCACTAGATCACGAACACTCTCTTCTTTACAACTTCCTATAAAGTAGATATAAATTGAAACTCAAGGAGTTTGTGAGAGTAAAATTCAGTTGAAAGAATTTAAGAGCTGAAAAATCAATTGAAATAGCTTTGAAAATGATAGCACTTGAAAACTAGAAACTTGAAAACTTTTCTCTTTAGAGCAAGCTTAATTTTCAATGTATTTCTCAAAAAACTAATGTTCTAAATTCAATCCCAATGACCTATATATATAGACAATAGATAAACACTATTAGTCTAGCTCCCCAGGTCATACGTAGTGTGATTTGACCTAAAAAAGCAGAAATACCCATTGAAAAAATCAGAAGAAAAGACAGATTTTGAAAACTAGCTGTTATGGGCTTTTGACAGAACTTCGGTCGACCAGCCGTTCGACCTACAGTTCATTTCTGAACTAGTCGTTAGGCTCGGTCGACCGCCCGGTCGACCGGCCCCAGCAGTATCTTGGGTTGAGCCAGTCGGTCGATTTGTCAGTCAACAACTGGGGTTAGCGGTCAACAGGTCAATCGACCGACAAGCGTGCACAACCCCAGTCAGAATCGGTCGACCGCTCGGTCGACCACTTGGCCTATAATAGACTACGGTCGACCGGTCGGTCGATCAACCTAGGTCAAAAGATATTCTCCTGACTGTTTTAAATAGCAAACTATTTTAAAATATTTTGTATTGATTTTAAAGAGAAATAGCAATGTATATGGCTATGTAATACATGTTCTAAACATGATATAAAATTTTGAAAAAATTGAAAACATGTATTAAGTACCTAACATGCAAAACACCAATACATGAAAACTTATATTTTGAAAACGTGTATTTTTGTGTGTGTGTGACTTCTTGAGTATCAAATCTATATTCTACACTTTAAATATACTATTTTTTTATAAGGCTCGATACGACTACAAAAGTCTTCAAATGGGCTTCTCCAATAGCGACGTCAAGCACGTTTGAGCTTCAATCCCTTCTTGAATATTTTTGAGTCTTCATATACCTTCCTTTTAAGAAATAAAACTTCTTAATTCCTCTTGAACCCTGAAACACACTTAAACACTTAAACTTGATTAGTACTAAATAACCACATACGTTTTGTTATCATCCACTAGAAACAGGTGATTGTAACCTTAGATCAACAATACAATGAAAGATGAGTTAAATTTCATGAAGGACAACAATGTTTGAGATATAGTAGAGTTGCCTAAAGGAAAGAAACTGATTAGGTGTAAATAGGTATTCAAAACCAAGTGGGATTTTAAGAGCAATATCGAAAGGTATAAGGCACATCTTATCGCAAAAAGATTCACTCAAATAGAGGGCATTGACTATAAGGAGATTTTCTCCTCATTTTTCATGAAAGATTCTTTTAAAATTATCATGACACTAGTGGCTCACTACGACATAGAGTTACGTCAAATGGATATTAAGACTGTCTTCCTTAATGGTGACATTGAGAAAGAAATATATATGGTGCAACCAGACAATTTTAAAGCTAAAGTTTATAATATTTGGTTTGCAAATTAAAGTAATCCATCTATGGTCTAAAGCAAGCATCCCGTCAATGGTATTTGAAATTTGATCAAGTAATATCCGATTTTGATTTTAAGGAGAATGTAGATGATCAATGCATTTAGTATAAATTTGAAGAAAGTAGATGTATATTTCATGTGTTGTATGTGGATGACATTCTACTAGCAAGTAACAATATGTCTCTTTTACTTGAGACCAAAAATTTCTTTCAAAGAATTTTGAGATGAAAGATCTTGGAGCCGTTTCTTTTGTGATAGGCATCCAGATTTAACGTAACTGGACACATAAAATATTAGATTTATCACAAAAAGATTATATCGATAAGGTATTAGATAGATGTGGCATGAAGAATCACTCTAGGGGAGATAAGTTGAGTCTATTCCAATGTTCCAAGAACGACCTACAGAAAGAGCAAATGAAAGACATTCCATATGCATTGGCGGTTGAAAGTCTGATGTATACTAAAGTTTGTACCCATTCAAATATAGCATACACCGTTGATAAACTTGACATATACTTGATCAATCCTGAGATTGATCACTGAAAGGCTGGCAAGAAGGTAATGCGATATCTACAGAAAAATACATGAAATCTGATCAGTTGCAGCTGATCGGATACATAAATTCAGATTATGCTAGATGTATCGACAATAGAAAGTGTACTTCAGGTTATATTATTCTAATTACAAGAAGATGGTAGACTTAGTCTAGAGGCCATTACAGTTATACTTGACAATAAGAGTTATAGAGCTCTACTACAATAGTAACAAGAGTTCGACAAAGTCGAAACATATTGACATCAAGTTTTTTGTCATCAAGAATAAAGTTTAGAATCACAGTGTGTTTGTTGATAGTGTTAGTACTATTTTAATATTATAAATTCACTCATTAAAGGACTTTCACCTAAAGTCTTCTTAAAGCATATTGTTCATATGGGGATGGCTAGTCATGATGATATCCTGATTTAGTGGGAGTGGATATTTTTATATAACGGACATTATTTCTAATCGCACTTTATGTACATTTCCTTATTCCGATAATAAAGTATAACTGCTTTTATTAAAGTTTACTTATGTGCATTGAAATTTGTTGAATTAGCAGTTAGACTTGTTGGAGTCATAAAGATAGACTCGTTGGAGTCATAAGGTTAGACTTGTTGGAGTCAAAAAGTGAAAACCAGTTGGAATTGTACCTTATTTGATCAGAGGACATTTTCATGCCACATGTTCACATTTGATCTATGTTATTAAAGATTTTGATGTAAAATGTCCTACCTCGATTATACAAATGATAATGACTGCTATGTTCGGTAGAAGGACACTTAATGGATTTGATTGTTTTGAAACATGATTTATTGACGATTAAAGTTTTGGTACCATAAAATTATGTATAACATCCTTTAAGTATGACTTGTTTGGCCCAAGTGGGAGATTGTTAGGCTTATTTGGATTAGACTCTAAACTAATTTGAGCATACACAAGTCTAATTGGATTTATGCACCCGTCTCTATAAGTCTATGCCGTTGGACTCAATAAAAAATTGATCAAGCCTAATGGTTTAGGTCTAGACACGTTTCGATTACACTTAACCATGAGTGTATTTAAATTAAGATGTGGGACTCATCTACCCGTGTGAAACTCATGTTATCAATTAAGGGTTTAGATCTATGATGAGTTGAACTAGGATTCCTTGATGCTATATATCATGGGTAGGATTTCTTCTCCACCACCAACCAATCTACTATAACCTAATCTCTGTCTTGGAGGCTTCTCATCTCCTCTGAGGATCGAGAAGAGAACTTGGTGGCTGGAGAGAAGAATCTCCTCCCTCAACTCCGACGTCCTCGAGATCATATAATCTTCGGCATCCCTTTCATGATGGAATCAGGTATGCCTAAACCCTCCTTCCCTTTGATCTTGATAAAGAGGCTATTGCATGTATGTGATCTTATTTAGAATAGTTATTAGATCTAACAGCTATTTCTCGAGGTAATCCACATTGATGTATTGAAAGCAAAAGATATACGAAAATGACGGAACGGCCCAAACAATTGACTCGTTTACCAAGCAGAGTATCACAAAATCTTCTCTCTTTGCCTTCAATTATATCTGATAATGAGTTGTAAACTTTATTATGACTATCCCTTATTGTTTGTCCACGTATCCCATTATCAAGAAGTGTGTCCACAGCCTATTGTACCAATTTTTTCGACACATTATTAGTTCCTCTGACGTAGACCTACTTGTTGCTAATAGATCGGTAAGAGTATTGTTCTAATAGATAATTCTTCTATGGAGTTCATCAATATTTGAAATCATTAGTTTATTTACATCTATCTAAATGATTGGTCTAAACTCGGGAGGAAGGACTGGTAATAGGCACAGAATCATCCATTCAGGTTCTACAGTTGTTTGAATAAAATGTTTAACTAATTCCATGCATCTAACCAAAAAATCCTTCTTCTTCGAATTTTTCTATATTCCAATTCATTTTCAGTGGACTCCTTGTCTCCTATTTCAGTCCATTCTACCAATGAAATATCTATAATAATTTGCAAATTCAAATTGACTTATTGTTCTCTGCTACCACTTGCTCCTTTAGAGATTTTGTAATTCGAAATGTCTAAAAGCCTTGAGTAGTAAAAAAAAGTGGGATGTTGTATTTCCAGGATTGTATTTCATACTCGAATAAACCTCGTAATCGTAAGAAAGTAGGTCTTTTTGTCACAAGTCTAGCAAAAGAAAAATTGAGATAGGCTCCTATAAGATAAAATTGGGCTTCCCCTTTTAAAATTGGACGTGAAGGTTTCCTCTCATGGCTCAAGAAGTTACATCAAATAAAGAAGGGAGTTTTTTTTAAATAAAAAAGGGAGTTTTTTTTACTTTGTTCGATAAAAAGAAAACCCTACAAAGAACTACTCCTTACTTAAGTTTCTAGTAAGGGCCAACCTTTCATTAATTTATTTTTCTTTTGACTTTACCTTTTTAACTTTCTGAATGACTTAATTTAAGACAAAATTGAAATGTGAAATTATTGAGTTGTCTACTTCCCTTCAAATGATGAATCTCCGCAATACTTTGAGACTCAAAAGGGATTTACTTGTTGATATATCGTTTTGTTCCATTCGATCTTTTACTTCCTCCTCACCTTGATAATTATTGTTGGAAACTTGAATTAAATCAAGTGAATTTTGAGAAAACTTGAGTTGAATTTTAGACATGATTTATTGCTAGAAACGCATCAGAGATGGTTGGAATATGTTCACCTTTCATTGAGGATGAACATGGTATATTCACATTTTCAATTCCGTTTTTCAATTAATGAGATATTTAAGTCAAAAATTGGCATAATTCAATATCTAAAATGGGACCAAGAAGAGTAAAAACTTTTTAATCCCATATCGAAAGTGGTGTGAAAAGTTGAGTGGCTTAAATATGAAAGATTGAATGTTAAAAGCGTGACCCTAGGGTACTTAGAGTTTTTGCGCTCGTTTGGAGGGAAGTCATGCCCGCGAGCTCGCTGCAGCCACCAGGCCCGGCCAGACATCGTGGGCCGTAAGATGCATATGCAGATGGCCCGGTCCTTCTTGGACTGGGTCGTGCTCGTTAAGCAACCAGTCCACTTCAATTTTTGAAGCCATTGGACAATGGACATATCCAAACCGTTCTGATAAAACAATTTAACTTCTCCCAAATGGTTGCGCTAAATCGGTGCAACACTCAGAACTGCTATCCGAATTTTGCTATAAGTAGAGCATAATTTTTCTCCATTTTTACCAACTCGAAAAAAACTTAAGTTTTCCAGCTCTCTCCCCTCTGAATAGTTCCTCCAAATTTTTAGGTAAAATATCTATTTCAAAAATTTTGTCTTAGTTCGAATTGTTCTTCAAATTCAGTGAAAGGTACGGGTCGATTTTTGGTTCAACTTTACGAGTATTTGAATTGTTCTTTGCAAATATCTTGAAGGAGTGTTGTATCTTAGGAGACCAGTATTCATTATCCAATAGGCACAGTAACAGGGGACGTAATGTCTTGAGAAGATTCGTTTTACACGCATCTCACTCCATATTCTGTATATCTGAACTAACATTCTTATTGTAGAAATATTGTTGAATTATTTATCTTGAAGAAATAATTGTTGTATCATTATTAATACGAGACTGGTTAATACCAGTCTAATTGGTGTTTAACTAAGAAAAAAAATTGAAAGATGGTTCTTAAATTAAGGAACGTCAATCGAACGAAAAAAATCCCACTTGATTTTCACCGACCTAGCCAATAAGATTGGTCGTTCTTGATTGGTTGTCAGATTCAACAATCTTAAGGCAATCATCATTGAAGCTGCTAACTTTTGTTCTGCTTGAATTGCAGAAAATATCTGATATTAATCAAGGTAGTACCAGTGAAGCACTGAATGTGCCGATCCAGACCATGGTACCTGTTCTTCCTCCTAATCTGAAACCGGAGAAGGCAGAAAAATTTAATGGCACAGAGTTCAAGAGGTGGCAACAGAAGATGCTCTTCTATCTGACCACTCTGCATCTGGCCAAGTTCCTACAAGGAGATCCACCTGAACTTGAAATTTATCGGGACTCTGTCATTACAGTCGATATATGTACACAAGGTGACTTCTTTTCCTGTAATTATATTCTAAATGAACAGAATGACTCTTTTTATAATGTCTACAGTCCCATCTCAAGGACAAAGAAGTTGTGAATAAGCCTCGACAAGAAGCACAAAATCGAGGATGCCAATACTAAGAAGTTCATTGTAGGACAATTTCTTGAATACAAGATGGTAAATAGCAAGACTATGATCAGTTAAGTGCAAGAGTTCCTACTTACCCTACACGAGATAGAGGTTAAAAGTATGATTCTACATGAAAATTTTCAGGTTGCTACAAACTCCCATCTGTGTGGAGAGATTTTGAAGAACTACTTGAAGTATAAGCGCAAGGAGCTGAAGTTGGAGGATCTATTGTGAGACTTAGGATCGAGGAGGATAACCAAAAATTTGAGAAAATGAGTAACAAGAACTCCAAGGCAAATGTGATTGACTCAAAGGAAAAGCATCTACTGCCAAGGGCTTGAAACAGAAGAAGACTGCCCCGGGGTACAAAGGTAAGGACCAAAAAGGTAAGAACAAGTGCTTCAAGAGAACTTATTACAACTGCAACAAGAAAGGACACAACGTGAATGAATGTTGTTGTCGTCCTAAGAAGAACCAGCCACAGGCAAATATGATCGATCATGCGTCGCCAAGCCTATAGCAGTGGTGTCGAAGTGAATCTGACAACCAACAATAAAGATTAGTGGGTAAACATAAGGGCTACCCGACACATCTGTTCTGAGAAAATATTATTCATTGAATATCAAAAACTGGAGCATGATGAGTAATTGTTCATGTGCAACTTAGCCGTCTCCAAGGTTGAGGGAAAGGGCATGGTCTAGAAAGTGGACATCTGAAGAGGAATTCACACTAAACGATGTGTTGCATGTTCTGGATATCCGTGAGAACCTGATCTCCGGATCAAATCCTTGGTAAGAAGGGCTTTAAAATGATTTTTGAATCTGATAAATTTGTACTTACTAAGGGTGAGGAGTTTGTGGGTAAATGTTATCTTGTTGATGGCCTTTTCAAGGCCAATATTACTGTTGTGGACAAAAAGTCCATGTGCTTGTATCCCAAACTCATAAACAAAGAAAAGTTTTTTGTTTATTTGCTTGAGTTTCTTATATTATGGCATACTATATTAGGGCATGTAAATTATCAGTCTTTACAGAACTCATCTAATCTAGGATATATTCCTAGACTCGACTTGGAAGAAACTCGCAAGTGTGAAATATGTGTTGAGATCAAGTTTACGAAAATCTCTCTCACTCAATTGATCGAAATACTAAACTTTTAGGGTTAATTCATAGCGACTTGTGCGACTTTAAATTTGCGCAACAAGAGGCAAAAAAAGTATTTTATTATTTTTATTGATAACTGTATAAGATGCTATTATGTGTATCTTCTAAACAGTAAAGATGAGGCAATGAGTATATTTATAACATATAAAGTCGAAGTTGGAATCAACTCAACAAGAATATTAAGATTATAAAATTAGATCGAGGTGGAGAATATGAATTAAATGAATTCAGTGAGTTATATGCTACTTTTGGTATAATCCACCAAACTACACCACCATATACTCCTCAGCAGAATGGAATTGCTAAATGAAAGAATAGAAATTTAAAAAAGATGATCAATTCCATGCTCGTTAATTTTAGAGCACCACAGAATTTATTTGGAGAAACTCTGTTAATCACAAATCATATTCTAAACAGGGTACCCCACAACAAACTTGATCTTATACCATTTGAGTTATGGTGTGAATGGCCTCCTTCCTACCAATATCTCAAAATGTGAGTGCCTTGCAAAAATGCTAACACCACTACCCAAGAAGACTAAGTTAGGATAAAAAATAATAGACTGTGTTTTCCTAAGCTATGCCTTGAATAGCAGTGCATATAAATTTCTGGTACACAAATAATAAATACCTAATTTTCATGTGACTATAATTATCGAATCAAGAGATATTGTGTTTTTTGAAAATGTCTTTCCATACAAACAATCAGAAGGCAAGACTTCCGAGAAAAGAACACATGAAACAGCGTTCAGGTAAGAAGGACCCAGTGAACTAATAGTTATACAGAAGTTGAATCAAGAAGGAGTCAGAGATCAAGAATCTTAAAATCCTTTGGTCTAGACTTCATAGCACATGCACTTGAAAACGAGCCTCAAACATTTAAGGAGGCTATATCTATTGTAGAAGCACAAACGTGAAAGAAGCTGTAAATATTGAAATAGACTCCATCCCAAACAATCATACTTGAAAATTGGTAACTTGCCTCTAGTAATAAACCAATCAGAAGTAAGTGGATTTTCAAAAAAATTAAAACATGATGGATCTATCGATAAGTGCAAGGCTAGGTTAGTAGCTAAGGGTTGTCGATAAAAGTTGTCAATAAAAGAAGACTTGACTACTTCGATACATATTTGTCAGTGACAAGAATAGCATCCATTCGTATGTTTAATGCAATTGTAACATTGCACAACTTAGATATCTATCAGATGGATATTAAGACTGTATTTCTAAACAGCGAATTAAATGAAGAAATATACATGAAAAAACCTGAAGGATTTTTAGTCAAGGGCTAAGAACATGAAGTGTGTAGTCTGGTCAAATTCTTATACGGGCTTAAACAGGCTCCAAACTAATGGCATGAGAAGTATAGTGTCATGATCAAAGACAGATTAACTATCAATGAATGTGACAAGTGTGTTTACACTAAAACAGTTAAAAATTCATGTATCATTATTTGTCTTTATGTAGATGACATGTTGATAACCGGGACAAATATTGGAGTTATTAAATCCACTAAAAAGATACTATCTAATAATTTTTACATGAAAGATCTGGGTGTTACTGATGTAATTTTAGAAATTAAAATTATAAGAACACCAGATAAAATCAGTCTATCTCAGTCACATTACGTAGACAAGATCATAGGCAGATTCAAGAAACATGAGATAAAGAAAATACAAATCATTTTCTCCCACGCATCCACCTTCTTAGATTATATGAACTGAAAAATGACAGTTGGAGTATTATCAAATTATCGAAAGTTTAATGCATTTAATGAATTGCACTAGACCCGATATAACTTACGCCGTAAACAAATTAAGCGGGTACACTAGTAATCATAGTGACGATCATTGGACTGCCCTACTACTAGTAGTAGGCTATTTGAAGAACATCAAAGAGTTTTTTCTTGAGATATGAGAAGTATCCACATATACTTGAATGTTACATTGATGTAAATTGGATTACAGATTCTGAGGAATCGAAATAAACTAGTGGATACATTTTAATCTCGGAGGCACGACCGTATCTTGAAAGTCCTCCAAACAAACTTGCATAGCCTGTTCCATAATAGAATCAGAATTTATAGCCTTAGATAACGTTGGAGAAGAAGCAGAATGGCTTCAACAATTTTTGGAGGATATACCACTATGGCCTAAACCAGTGCTTGCGATATGCATTCACTGCGACAATTAAACAACGATATCTAGAGCACAAAACTTTGTATATAATGATAAGTTTAGACATATCCGTCGTAAACATAACACCGATACGTATTTGCTCTCAAATGGAGTTATTTCTATTGATTTTGTGGCGTCAAAAGATAACTTAACGGATCCATTTACAAAAGATTTGAGTGGAGAGCGTATGAACTGTACATCAAAGAGAATGGGGCTAAAAGCCTAACCATACCGAATCAGCTTAATGAAAATCTCATTTAGCGATTGGAGATCTTACTGATTAAGTTCAAGAGGAAAAACAAGTTATGATTGACTCTGCGAGTAAGCATTTAGGAACTTGACTCCAACTCATTCCTATGGTGCACCCAAGTGCTTTCTACAATTAGAGTCTAAGATAAGCTTAACACTTTTAGTTATGCCTATAACTTGTTATTAAAACAAGTGCGGTAAAGTAGACTACTCTTAATGGGACTCACCTATGTGAGTGTAGAGCTGGGACCGACTCTATAAGAGTCTCTATAGAGGCTGTGATTTCCTAAATACACTCTCTGAAATCAAGAATGTTCAGGGACAAAATGGAGATAGCCGAGAACTAAAGTTGATTTTGGAAAGTTACTGTGTGAGGCATATTGACTTAGTTTACACAAATAGCCAACAGTTCAAGACCTAGTTCACTGATTGGCTAGTAAGTCTGATAAGGTTTTCGCTACAGAAGGTTCAAGACTCACCTGTTAACGAAGTTTCTTTTCTAAAGTGCCTTTCACTATAGAGCTAGTTTCATAGTGTGTTTATTTGCTTGAATCTCTATTCATTGCGGGGATTGTTGGAAATTTGAATTAAACCAAGCGAATTTTGAGAAAACTTGAGCTAAATTTTAAGCGTGATCCATTGCTAGAAACGCACGAGAAATGGTTGGAATGCGTTCTCTTTCCATTGGGAATGAACATAATATATTCACATATTCAATTCTGTTTATAAATGAATGAGATATTCAAGTCGAAAGTTTACCTAACTCAATAGCTAAAATGGGACAAAAAAGAGTAAAAACTCTTTAGTACCATATTGAAAGTGGTGTGGAAAGTTAAGTGGTTTAAATATGAAAATTTGGGAGATAAGGGTGTGCCCTTAGGGTACTTAGAGTTTTCGCACGCATTTAGGAGAAAGTCATGCCCATGCACGCGCACGTGGGGTGCCTCCGCCGCCCGTCCCACCCTAGATCGGAACCGGCGCGGGTCGTGGGCCGTAGGCCGTGAGATGCAGATGTACATGGCCCAGTCCTTTTTGGATTGGGTCATGCCTGTTAAACAACCCGTCTGCTTCAAATTCTGAAGCGGGCGCAGATTGCAGATATGGATATGCTTGAGCCTGACCCTAAAGTTCCGTCCTATACAAATGGGTGAAACGGTTCTGTATGAACCATTCCATTGGGCGACAGACATATTCAAACCGTTCTGACAAAACAGTTGTGACTGTTCTGACAAAACGGTTGAGACTTTTCCCGAACGATTGCACTAAGCTGTTGCAACCACTCAGAGCTGCTATCCTAATTCTGCTATAAATAGAGTAGAATTCGACTCTATTTTCACCAACTTAGAAAAAACTTAAGTATTCCAATTCTCTCCCCTCTGAATAGTTCCTCCAATTTTTAAAGCAAAATATCTATTTCAAGAATTTTGTCTTAGTCTGAATTGTTCTTCAAATCTAGTGAAAGATACGAATCGATTTTTGGTTTGACTGTACGAGTATTTGCATTGTGTTTTGCAAATATCGTGAATGAGTGTTGTATCTTAAGAGATCAGCATTCATTATCCCGTAGACAAAGTGACGGGAGACGTAATTATCTTAAGGAGATTCGTTTTACGCGTATTTCACTTTATATTCTGTATATTTGAACTAACATTCTTATTTTAGGAATATTGTTGAATTATTTATCTTGAATAAATAGTTATTCTATTATTATTAATACGAGACTGACTAATACCAGTCTAATTGGTGTTTAACTAAGAAAGAGAATTGAAAGATGATTCTTAAATTAAGGAACATTTTTATCGAATTTTTCATCGACCTGGTCAATTAGATCGGTCGTTCTTGATTGGTTGTCAAATTCAACAGTTATGTCATGATGCCCCTAAAGCATGCATGCAATAGATAAACTTCTGTTACCATGCCAGATTTGCTTGTATGAATAGAATATCTCCCTAAAAGAAATGAAATGGCTAATTCCATGAAAAATTCTTTTTTTCACGAGGTATAACTAGCAATTCTTTTTATCTATTACGGAATCGACCATGGATCAATTCCCCTTTCATTGGGAAGTATTGAATACATTCATAATTCTGAGCTTCATATTATTCCTTCTAAGACACATGTCAGAGTCAGGGGCATCCCAATCAGATTGAATGGGATAACAGTTTATTAGTCTGAATCTATAAAATACAAATTTCAATCAAATCACATATCACAATATGCTAGGTCTTCTAATTCCATAAGGAGCTGCTTATCTAAAAGATTCGCGATATAACTCAGAAGACATTTCAAATATCACACATGAGTTACTGGTCATGCGAGTTTGATGTATCCCATTTGATATCTTCGTATCCGAGAATCAACAAATTCCACCCTGCGTTCTTCATAAAATTTCAGGTCATCTTTTTCAGCTCCGATCACTCGATAATTTCCACAGGGACAAATTTCACATTTTATGGGTCAAAGAGATTTTTTCACAAAACAATACATATTTTCTGGTTTATCGGTCTTATAATGAAAAGTACAAGGTTTTGTCACCTCTCCAACTATCTCTCCATTGGGTAGGGTTTGTTGGCCCCAAGCTCTTATTTGTTGAGGAGACACTCATCCAATTCGAAGTTGTTGATGTTTACATCGGTCGATCATATAATAGAAATTCTGATTCATTCAGATCAAACTTCCTTTCTTGCATTACTTTTTTCATCAGGTTTGTTAGGCCATCCAAGGTCTCATAGATATCTTTCCTCCTCTTATGCTTCGAGTCCTTGACAAGAAACTCATGGATCTCCCTGCCAATCTGGATTGAACTGCAACCGGGAATTTTCTCAATTCCCTCCCTCCTCATCGTGCCACGAACTTCCATCACACCATCCCACTTCCCCTTTTGTGCACTTGAATTCGAGACCAGCACCCGATATCCAGGGTCCAGTGAATCTAAACTAGCAATCTTCTGACTCAGAAGTTCTACCAATCCCATGGCTCCATGAGCAGAGCAAAAACTGAGTAAAGTAGCCCATATAACTACAGTAGGCTCTACTGGAATGCTCTCGATGAATCGGATTGCTTCTTCTAACTTTCCTGCTCTGCCAAGGAGGTCCACCATGCAATTATAGTGCTCCAACCTTGGTTTGATTCTGTAGTGATTCACCATCCTACCAAAGATCTCCCTACCCTCTTTGACAAGGCCTCCATGGGAGCAAGCAGAAAGAATTGTAATGAAGATAACATCATCAGGCTCTATTCCTTCATTGTGCATTCTTTCAAAGAGAGACAAGGCTTCTCTGCATTGCCCATTGAAGGCTAAACCTGATACCATAGCTGTCCATGTAATTATACATCTCCTGGTCATCTGACTGAACACCAACTCTGCATTCTGTATATCTCCGCACTTTGAAAACATGTCTATGAGAGCATTTCCTAGTGGCATTGTTAAGTTTACACTCTTCTTCTTTATGTAAGAGTGGACCCAGTTCCCATGTTCAAGGCTACCCAGTTGAGCACAGGCCGAGACAATACTAACAAGTGTAGCCTCATCCGGTGATACTCCATCAAGTAGCATCCCTTGAAACACAGATAATGCCTCATCAAACTGACCATTCTGGTTGTATCCTGAAATCATCGCATTCCATGAGATCACATTCTTTACAGGCATCTGATCAAAGAGCCACCTTGCAGATTTCATATCACTGATTTTGGTGTAACCAGATATCGTAGCAGTCCAAGAAACAACATCCTTGTCCTCCATTCGGTCAAAAATTGATCTTGCAGACACAATATCATTGCAATTGACATATCGGTAATCATAGCATTACAAGAGACAGCATTCTTCATCTCCATTCGATCAAAGACTGATTGTGCCAAACCCATGTTTCCAGCCTTGCATAAAACCGAGATCACAGTATTCCAAGATACTATATTCCTCACTGGCATCAACTCAAAAAGAGACATCGCCTGCGCCATGTCTGCACTGGCCATATAAGCTCCAACCATAGAATTCCATGAAACCACATCTCTTTCCGGCATTTCATCAAACACTTGACGCGCTAAATCTAATCCTTCACAACACTTGGAGTACACACCCACCAGAGTATTCTGAACAAATATATTGAACCCAAACCACACTTTATTATCTGAGCATGGATTCCACAGCTACCCTCCAAAGACCCCAATGATTCACAAGCTTTAAGGAGGAAGGTGAAGGTGAAGTTATTGGGCAAACACCCAAAACCCTCATTCTGCTGTACGTTAGAAAGCCCTCATTTTGATGGTTTCTCTCAGTGAAACATTTAATCATGGTGTTGAAAACAACTACATTTGGATTCTCAGAATGCTCAAAGATTTGGGTAGTATAGCTAATAGAATTGAACGTGGAAGCGAGATCAACAAGCTTGGGAAGAATAAGGTTGTTCTCTCCGAGACCATGGACTATAATTTGGACATGGGTTTGTTTTAATTCCCTCAAATTTCTACATTTTTGAAGGATACTGATCATGTGCTTCTTCATTTTCTCTACATACCATCTCTCTTTTCAATCAGATGCAGACAGTTAATTTTAGCAGTAAAGGGTTTCTAGCAATTTTCATTTTCCAACATTGCACTGCCTATTACTCTCGGAACGGATATTGCCACCCCAAAGTTTTGTGGAAGGCACCCAAGACGCAGGCACCCATGACCCACCAATTGGATTAAAGTACGCCTCTAAAATTTCTATTACACCTTTTAACTCACACAGCAAGGGAGCAAATATTTTCACCCCAAAAAGTGACAATGGCACCTTAATGTTAATGTTGAAGGCACCCTTTTTTTTTTCAAAAATATCAAAATGCCCGCTTCTCCTCCTCTCCCACATCCGCCGGCAACACCCTCGGCCTCCACCCTTCCCTCGCCGACGACCACATCCTCCCCTCCCCGACCCCTCCCCCTCTCCGTCCCCCTCCCCCCTCTCCTCCCACCAATCTCCCCCACGCCCTGCCCTACTCCCCCTAACCCCCTCCCCTTCGATCTGGCCTGTTCGGTCAGATCTGACCGAACAGGCTAGATCGGAAGGGGGGGGGGGGGAGCGAGGGTTTGGGGGGAGGGGCCGGGGGAGATCAGAGGGGGGGGGAGGCCCCGAAGAGGGAGATCGGGGGAGGGGGAGGCCGGGGAGGGGGAGGAGGAAGAAAGGAGGAAGAGGAGGAAGAAGAAAGGGTATTTTGGACTTTTCACTAAGGATGAAAATGTCAAAAAAAATAATGGCACACTTGTAATAGTTTGTGGGGTGCCTTCCTCATTTTTTGGGTTGAAAACATTTGTTCCCCACAACCAGTTATTATTTTTAAAAATCCCCAAAATACTCTTCCCTCTCTCCCCCTAATCATCTCCCTCATTCTCTCTCACTCCCTCCCGATTCTCAAACGCTGACCGACCCCTGATCTCGACCAACTGTCGAACGCTGCTCTTTCTCGCTGTTCTCGCCGCCGTCAGAGGAATTTGAGTAATTTTTTTCTTGAATCCTGAAAATCCAATTTTGAATGCTTTTTTGGTAGATTTGTTTAATCTGATAGTTGGTTGATTGAATGTATGTTAGTGTTGTAATAGCAGCAAGAATTTAAAGAATTAGAACTTTTATTGCATTAAAATCCTAAAAGTTAGATTTTGGAGGTGATGGGTTCGATTTCTGTTTGGCGATTAAAGGCCGAACTTTTAATCCTGTGTTCGGTCAAAGATGACCAAACATTCCTATTTTGTTCGGCCTACATCAACGAACATAATTATTCTATTGAGCAACCGACGGTCGAACGTTAGTAAATATGTTCGACTGAATGTAGCTAAACATATTTAGTAATGTTCGGCAATAGATTGCCAAACAAATTATTTTTCTTTAAATAAAATGATCTAAATTTTATCTGTCACACATGCATTGATACTGCAGGCCTTCAGAAAGACGTCGTACTACAGCTTCGGAAAGACATCATAGATAAGATGAGGCCTCTTCTATGATTCTCAAAACAGAGGAGGCTCCCCAAATAGAGGAGGGTGACCGCATCATTTTCAAAAAGACGAGGAGTCAGAAGAGTTGACTGCACCATTTTTTCGGTGGTCCGATCGATATTTCACTACTGCGGAGTTTTAAAACTCATGTTGCGGTAGATATCTAAAACAGTAATGTAAGATTTTAATTTTAAGAATTCTTGCGTTCACTATATGACGAAACCCTAATGATATTATTATGCTAAAAACAGAGATGTTATGTTTGAATATGTGTGGCCGAACAGAGAGATTAAGTTCAGCCGCACATGGCCAAACAGAGAGATCATGTTCGGCCGTGTGAGGCCGAACAGAGAAAGTAAGTTCCGCCACGTGTAGCCAAACAAGAGATTTTGTTCGTCAATTTTTAGATAGAATATAATTTTCAAATACAAACTAAGCGAACTAACAATGTTTAAACTTAATTACAAAACATATTTCAGTCAATTGAAATTGTATACCGTCAATATCACTACTAAATAAATCTGAATACATTTGTATTTGTTTCTCATAAAAGTCACCCGATCCTTTGGAATTTGAAAATTGTTTCTCGAGCCACTTATATGGAACCGGGCGTACCAGATGAACGTTACTTAGGTATACGTATATGTAAACAGACATCATTAATACCCAATCGGTTCTCGCAAATTATATTTAAGAATTCAAAATTGACTAAAAAACTAACAAACCTCAATGAAATGGTTGTTGTTGACAAACTTAATTGCAATGCTTCAGTGTGCAGCAGGAGGGATCGACTCAGTCCTTAGAGGCAAGAATGTCAGACACTAATGCATTGACAATAATAATAATACCACATTATAGTGAACAATAATAACACCACATTATAATGAGATGATATGAGATATCTCATCTTGGACATCACCATCCACTTGTAATATGATGCTCCACCCTCAAAATAATTCAGCCAATGTCTAATCTCCTTCACACGCTTCACACTATCATACACACTTTAATATAATTGTGTGTATGCATTAATTTCTTTAAGTCACGACTCACTTGAGCACATCCGTCCTCTCCAAAGTCAAGCATATCTGCAATGGCTCAATAACCACAATTTTCATATGTTTGAATGTCTTGTACATTTATAATAAACAGTCACATTGATTCAGAAAATTGTGTCAAGTAATCCAACTTCAAAGATGAACAAGCCCTTATAATCTACAAAATCACGAGTTATGAATATGATGATTATATAATATTTACTTAAAAATGTATTAAACCTGACATATATACAACAATAATTCTTTTCCTTTGGTCGCCTAATTTGTTCAGTCCATGCTTGGATCAAATTTCTAGAAGTGGGCATCAGACAACTATCTTCTGCAGATTCTACCAACTCGAACTTAGATGGTAAACGACAAGTTGATGCTTCTAACTTTGGAACACGCTTATTACGTTTTTGGATCTTCACCTCGGGTTCAATAATGGATGAAGTAGTAGGTATAACCAATTCTCGCAAACTTTTAAGCAACATTATCTTTTCAGAGTTGTTTGACACAGAAAAATGTTGATTTATCATCTCTAATTTTTCTGCCAAATGATTGTTGAGGTCATCAACCACTTCACAATTAATGGTACTAATGGTGACATATCTAGTTTGGTCTAGTAGCCATCAATGCAGTCTAAGATGATGGACATGTTGACTCTAGTATACTCAGCCAGCTCGTGTGCACAAGATAGCCCATGCGTCTTTCTAAATATGCATTTACAAGCTTGGGCGTTTACGTCCACGGTATTAATTTTTCTTGATTCTTCCACAATCTTTTTCAATGCACCAATAAGCACAACTCCACGTAGAAACTTAAACTGAGATGTTTAATACAATATTAATACTCTTCTCAAAAGAAGCATTTATCTCAGTATGCTACAACTCTAACAATGCATGTATTTTTGCCCAACTAGTATCAAAATTTTCAAGAGATGAATAAAATACCTTTTCAACTTGGCATGTGCACTTTCAGCCCTGAAAAGGTTAAACAACTTGACATTGATAACATACTATAAAAAATATAAAAAGATTAGATAAAAGAGTGACTAAATCATACCGGTTTGATGTGGTATTCTAAAAATGCATTAATGTATCAGTCCAACATGTGACAAACCTCTCTTTATACTTGTCAATCCATGTAGTTTTCATACATGCAAGTACTTGAGGAAAATCACGAAAATCATTATTTAGCCGATCAAACAATCGAACAAATTCCTTTTCGCTTTCGGCCATCACTAACATATTCCATGAAATCATAAATAGGTCAAATCTCTCTTGTGTCTAATTTTTTTTTTTTGCATTGAGCAAGAAATATTTTTTTTTATATGTTATCTGCATAATAAATAACGAGAGGTAGGAAATATTTTCTCTATGGAATTCATGCATGCTATACTCTGTCACTGGCAATAACAGATGGCATGTGCAAACCATGCATCAACGACTTCAAACTATATATCCAAGTACCAACTGAAGTTATCTTCCAGTTCGTCTTTCAAATATGCAAATGCAACAGAAAAAATCATTTCAATGCTTGTAAGCCCAAAGATCTCCATTAAGGATAACCGATACTTGTTAGTCTTGTATATGCAATCCATTATTAAAATCCGGGAAAAAACATATAAAAATCAATGCTAGCCGGATGAGCCCAAAGGAAATCTTTAATAGTGTCTGTATCGGGACAACTTCTATGAAACTTAATATATGTGTGTTCGAAAAGATTCTTTAATAGCTGCTGCATTTGCGACCTTCCGACATATTCTACAATTCTACGCTTCTTTCTTACATTGTAAACTGTCCTCAATGTGCTCAGATTGAGACTGTTTCTTTGTTTCATTGTATGCACAATATTTATTGGCCGAACAAAAGTCTTCGGCATATCTACAACCAATTTCTTCCTCTTCTTCTGACAATTTACCGGCAAAAGAATGTCCTTTCAATTTTCTGCCGCCAAATGGTTATGAATACCACATGCAACTAAATGCACCCATCCTGCATCGTGAGACAACTCCTTGCCCTTCAATGGAATAGACAACCACATTTTTTGCTACCAGTAGTTTTGATCCCTTGTCGCTCTGATTTTTCTTTACATTTCTATTTCTATATGTCCCCTCACAACTTAGAAGTAGCCTTCTATTTTTTTCATTTTTCTTGGCATTAGATTTCTTGATAACGATATAAAATCCTTGTAACTTACCAACTTCACGAGCCCCATTATTAATGCCTCTCAACTTTGAAATATCTCATAAGTGGTGAAGTCTCCACTGTAGTCAATCATAAGCTCTGTACCGATATTCCTAGCCCATCCGAAAAGAGACATAGTTTAATCTATATGCAAGTATCAGTTCGACCAAATTGTCGAAATGTAACTCACTGTTCGGTCCTGAATAACCGAACAAACATAAAAATGTTCGCCCATAAGTAGCCGAACAAAATTCAATTGTTCGGCCATAACCGACTGAACATTTGAATTTTGTTATGCCGAACAAATGAATTTCTTTCGGCTACTATGGACGAACATTTTTATGTTTGTTCGGTTGTAATTAACCGAATAGACATAAACATGTTCGCCTAACGATCACCGAGCAGATAACGAACTCACCCCAATAAAACAGTAAAAACTGCGATTAAACGGGGAAAATCTTATATTTTTACTATTGTGATGCTCTAGAGTGATTAGTGGTTTATCCATAACTGTCAATGAGGGAATGTGGGTGAATTTTTTGGGGTTTCGGTGCTTCAAA
>JAVJIF010024296.1:0-42445 GCA_038442645.1 Agave tequilana
GGGAGAGGGAGGAGGTGGCTAGTTGTTGTTGTTGTGGTTGTTGTTGTTGTTTTGATGGAGGTGATGGGTGGTGGTGGTGGTGGTTGTGTGGTGGTGGTGGTGTTTGGTGGTGTTGGGGGGATAGAGAAGGTGGAGGAGGTGGTTATGGGTTAGTTGGAGGGGAGAATTTGGTGGTGGAGAGGAGGAATTTTGGAGAAGATGAAGGTGGGTGGTGATGGGTTTTGGGTGAAATTGAAGGTGGTGGTGGTGATTTGGGGTGTTGGGAAGTTGGAGAAGTGTTGTGGGGTGATGGGGGTGCGGTGGCGGCGGCTAGGGCGGCGCCGGAGGCGGCGGTGGTGATGGTGGAGCGGCGGTGGTGATGCGTGTGTGAGTGGTTGAGAGGTTGAAGATGAAGTGGGTTTGGGGTTTTTTTTGTTTGAAAATAATTAAGGAAAATTGAAGGGGTAGGGATGTTTAATAGAGATGGAAATGGGTGAAATTATGAATGGGGATGGTGTGTAATGGATTGCTCAGCCCATGCCCTGCTCCCTGCTGCCGCTGCTGCGCACATGCTGCGTTTGCGTGGGAGAAGGGATGAAGTGGAGGAGAAGAAAAGAAAGGAGAAAAAGAAGAAAAATGAAAGGAAAATAGAAAAATTAAAAAGAAATGAAAAGAAATAGTAAAAAAATATAAATAAATATTTTATTAAATAACAAAATTAATAAAATATTCTGAGACTAATAAGTAGAAGAGTTGAGACGGAAAAGCTAGAAAAGAAAAGAACCGTAAATTATATTATTATTTAATAAGGCGAAATTTAACTGTTTCAGAATCTTTCCGAAAAATTCTCAAAAATAGAAAATATTATTCTAAGATGTTTGGTGAAATCGGATTCGAAAAATATAATGTAATTTTTAAAATAAAAATCCTGGAATCTTCCGGCGATACTGGCCGACACCAGAATCGGTCAAATTTTGATAAATTTTAAAAAATCTCAAAAAATGTTTTTAGATAGAAAATGATATTTTAAGATGTACTGTGAAAGCCGTTTTTGAAAATTCAATCCCATTTGAAAACTAAAAATCCTAGAATCAGTCAGCGATACCGACCGACACCAGTTTTGAAGATTTTGCAAATAATTCTGAAAAATTCCAGAAAATTATGAAAAATCCAAAATGTTGGAAAACGATGTTTAAAACTAAAATCGGTCAAATCAGATTAGCAGAAAGGCCAATCGAGCGAAGCACTAGGTTCGGGCCCCCGGTTCAGACTAGGGCTGACTCCGAGTCCACGAATCCAATCCAACACAAAACGATCACACTAATAATCATAAAACAAAAACAAATACAAGATAAATCAAAGAAATATGCTAGAAAAATCAGAATACGTATCTACGTACGCATTCCAAGAACGGGTGTTACATTCCATCCACCTTACAAAAATTTCGTCCTCGAAATTTCGATAAGGGGAGGATGAACACAGAAAGGAATAGGAATGAGGATTTATACCAATCAAGATATGAGTAACTGAGGATAATTCCCACAAATTGGCTGAATGATAAACCAAGACTGAGACATCTCTGCACTACTGCCATATATATATCCTCTGACGGTGACATAATAATACTGACCTGACGTCTACTCTTTCGGACTGCGAAGCAAAGCTCATAGAATCCCTAGAAATCCATAGTGCTGAAATCCATAATATAAAATCTCTGAAAATCCACAAAAATCCATAATAAATATAAAGTCCCGCATGGCATGAAGCTGTCCCTGACAAAGAATCTGTAGTAGAATTACTGATACTGCATACACACTCTTTCTCCAGAATACCGAAGATAAAGAAAACCCCGACAATACTGAGCATGAATCAAGAAGACCAATAATTAAGAATTCCTGAATACTGGGCATTACAATCTCTGAAAGGCATAACCGAGAATATAGAATAACCATAAAGAATTCTGAATACTGACTTCTGAATGACAACCCGACTGCACATGAACATTAGAGAATACCCAATCTCTGCAAGGTTGGCCGAATGGATCGTTCATACGGATCATGGCAATAGCTCAGATACAGCGAGAAAATCCTGTCCAACAGATCCATGAAAACATACAAGGCAGAAGAAGTCCGAGGAACGGCTAGAGTGCTAAGCACTGAAGGACTAGCCACGGTCGGAACCAAGCCTAGGTAAGACCATCGCGTAACACATCTCAGGCGTTAAGCATTAGGGTGCAGCGGAGCTAACGCTCTGCGAGGCTCGCACTTGGCGGAGCTCACGTAGCGAAGCCAGCGCGTAACACAACGTAAATGCTAAGCACCAGGGTGCAGCGAAGCCTACACCTGGTTAGGTCCACGGGTGACTAGAACACAACCCTCGCTTGGCGAGGCTAGCAGGGTTCGTAGTCCACTAACTTAATAAAAACTGTCGGAAGTTGGTGGCTCTGAGAACACGATCAAGAATCACAATAATCGAAACGAGTCCCGAATGTTGTCTCCATAACTCTGTCTGGCAGAAGCCCTAAATCTAAAATACTGTTCCATACCGATGTTCCTCATGTAATGATACGGTCTGTCTGATTTATGAGTGATGACTACCCCACTTGTTGTGCTGATTTCCCCGTGACGTATCCACATATACAAGAATAGAATAAGAGGCCGAAGAACCATCCAATATAAGACCCGGTGATGCGCCAGAGTCAAAGAATACCAGAACATAATGATAGCGAACCACATCTGTCTAGTTGCTACCCTACCAGTTTATCCATATCTTGAGTTTGGTATAAGAATGAAGGGAATTGGAAATGGAAAAAGATGGAAGAGATTTCAAGAATCAAGGAAAGAACGATCAAGAGGGAATAGATAACTTTGTACTTGCAGTTGGATTGTATAACCACGACTCATGCATTGTACCGAGGATGTGAGAGCCTAGGCTCTGATACCACCCTGTAACGCCCCGATCCGGGGTACGGAGACGTTACTGCGGCGTATATATGAAGGTCGGGAATACCCTAACATATATACGCTAAGCATCAATACAGGCAGGGGTCAGAGTACGGAAGCACAATGGTAATATACAATCCAACAATAATAAGTACACAGTTATCACAAGGCATGATATAATATCTGAAGAATATATGATCACTAGGAAGCATAAAAGCAGGATGCACAATATGAAATACTGGAAAGTACTCACGAGTGGCAAGATGAGAATCTCGCGAGCCGATCGAGGAGAGGCTAGAAGAAGGAGAGTCCGGATGGGCCACTGATAATCCACGCTCCCGCTGCGCCACTCTGATCAAGTACAGCAAGGCTAAGGTTCAGACTCCAAGATCTGGACATGAGAATCCAGGGTTGTTAGCAACCTCAGCGAGTACAAAGAATGAAGCCAGATGGCGTGCATAACAGGCACACGTGTACATGATCAAGTGATGTGGTCCAGGCATGCAGGTACAGGAAATGACAAGTAATATAAGGAAAATGACAGTAAATCCGAGATCAAGTAAATGCATGTATATCAGTAAATCTGAATCGAAAAACATGCATGAAAAGAGGTATAAAGAGCAAAGGTACACATAATCATGCGACAAAATATGGCAACATGTGATAAATACACTAAACACGTGATAAATAAGTATGGACAATTCTAGTTGTATAAGCTCGGATTATGGATTCATGGGGTGATACGTCAAGGGGATAATCCAAACAAGGAAACCCTTATCTATATACCACATATACAGTGTCACCATCATCTGAGTTCATACAACTTGAGTTGCCCTCAGGGTAACAGAACTAAGGTGTATCAGTAATAATCCTTGTGCCACATATATCATGGGTCAAATATAGCAAGGCAAATACCGGTGTCAGGTTTCATATGTCAAATATAGCATGGTAAGTACTGGTGTCATATATCATGGGTCAAATATAGCAAGGCAAATACCGGTGTCAGGTTTCATATGTCAAATATAGCATGACAAGTATTGGTGTCAGATATCATGGGTCAAATATAGCATGGCAAGTACCAGTGTTATATATCATGTATCAACTATAGCATGGCAAGTACTGGTGTTATATATCATGTATCAACTATAGCATGGCAAGTACCAGTGTTATATATCATGTGTCAAATATAGCAAGGCAAATACCGGTGTCAGGTATCATATGATCAATATAGCATGGTAAGTACTGGTGTCATATATCATGGGTCAGATATAGCATGGCAAGTACCGGTGTCTGGTATCATAGGTCAAATATAGCGTAACAAGTACTGGTATCGGTATCACATATCACATATAGCATGGCAAGTATCAGTATCAATTATAACATGGCAAGTACTGGTATCCGGTATCATGTGATAATTATAGCATGGCAAGTATCGGTGTCAAATATATCATAAAAGTTACAGTGACAATTACTAAGCATGTGACGGTAATAGCAAAGCATATAACAACACAGTAATGTACTCGCATAATGATAAAATAGATGCATGCTAAAAGAACTGTACTCGCCTGAAACTGGGTAAAATACCGTTAAAATCTGGGAAATCAGCGAACCGTTCAAGTAACCTCAAGCCCACAATACATATATATAATTATAAATATTTATATAATATTAAAGAGGGAATGAGAGAGGAGAGAGAAACTTGTAGGAAAAAGAGAGGGAAAATGAGGTGTATATTGAAATAAAATAGGGATTTAAAGGAGAAGGGTAGTGATGTAAATAGAGGGAAGTAATTTGAGGAAAGAGGTGGGGTATTTTAGGAAAGAGGGGAATCTTTTTATTTAGGGAATGAAAAGAGAGAGAGAATTGAAAGAAGAAAGAAAGAAAGAAAAAAAAGAAAGAAAGAAAGAAAGAAAAAGAAAAAGGGAAGGAGGGTGGTGTGGCCGGCCGGCCAGGCGGCGGCGGCGGCGCCGGGGAGGCCGCGCGCGCGCGCAGGTGGGGAGAGGGAGGAGGTGGCTAGTTGTTGTTGTTGTGGTTGTTGTTGTTGTTTTGATGGAGGTGATGGGTGGTGGTGGTGGTGGTGGTGTTTGGTGGTGTTGGGGGGATAGAGGAGGTGGAGGAGGTGGTTATGGTTAGTTGGAGGGGAGAATTTGGTGGTGGAGAGGAGGAATTTTGGAGAAGATGAAGGTGGGTGGTGATGGGTTTTGGGTAAAATTGAAGGTGGTGGTGGTGATTTGGGGGTGTTGGGAAGTTGGAGAAGTGTTGTGGGGTGATGGGGGTGCGGTGGCGGCGGCTAGGGCGGCGCCGGAGGCGGCGGTGGTGATGGTGGAGCGGCGGTGGTGATGCGTGTGTGAGTGGTTGAGAGGTTGAAGATGAAGTGGGTTTGGGTTTTTTTTTTGTTTGAAAATAATTAAGGAAAATTGAAGGGGTAGGGATGTTTAATAGAGATGGAAATGGGTGAAATTATGAATGGGGATGGTGTGTAATGGATTGCTCAGCCCATGCCCTGCTCCCTGCTGCCGCTGCTGCTGCACTGCTGCGTTTGCGTGGGAGAAGGGATGAAGTGGAGGAGAAGAAAAGAAAGGAAGAAAAAGAAGAAAAATGAAAGGAAACTAGAAAAATTAAAAAGAAATGAAAAGAAATAGTAAAAAATATTAATAAATATTTTATTAAATAACAAAATTAATAAAATATTCTGAGACTAATAAGTAGAAGAGTTGAGACGGAAAAGCTAGAAAAGAAAAGAACCGTAAATTATATTATTATTTTAATAAGGCGAAAATTAACTGTTTCAGAATCTTTCCGAAAAATTCTCAAAAATAGCAAATATTATTCTAAGATGTTTGGTGAAATCGGATTCGAAAAATATAATGTAATTTTTAAAATAAAAATCCTGGAATCTTCCGGCGATACTGGCCGACACCAGAATCGGTCAAATTTTGATAAATTTTAAAAAATCTCAAAAAATGTTTTTAAATAGAAAATGATATTTTAAGATGTACTGTGAAAGTCGTTTTTGAAAATTCAATCCCATTTGAAAACTAAAAATCCTGGAATCAGTCAGCGATACCGACCGACACCAGTTTTGAAGATTTTGCAAATAATTCTGAAAAATTCCAGAAAATCATGAAAAATTCAAAATGTTGGAAAACGATGTTTAAAACTAAAATCGGTCAAATCAGATTAGCAGAAAGGCCAAATCGAGCGAAGCACTAGGTTCGGGCCCCTGGTTCAGACTAGGGCTGACTCCGAGTCCACGAATCCAAATCCAACACAAAACGATCACACTAATAATCATAAAACAAAAACAAATACAAGATAAATCAAGAAATATGCTAGAAAAATCAGAATACGTATCTACGTACGCATTCCAAGAACGGGGTGTTACAATTTCGAACATGGATTGGTAGTGAGTCGATTTTGGACATCAAATATCGAACATATAAAAGCAAAAGAAGTATATGTAACTGCAAGACATCACCATGTAGCCTAAGAATGTGTATTGGGAATGTAAGTAATTGTTCGACAAGTTGATCTTCGCTATTTCTTTATGGTTATTGGTACATATCTGTACATATATATACACACACACATAAGAAATAGTTGTTCATAATCATAACAGAAGATTGAATATTGATAACGCGAATAAGAAACTGACTTGTATAATTAAGGTGAGTATATCACCGCAGTGTCAACTTTCATATGCATTATGCATATATATATATATATATATATATATATATATATATATATATATATATATATATATATATATATATATATATATACACACACACACACACTGAACCACATGAAAATTCTTTGAAAGTGAAATTAATAAGCAGATAGGCATAAATTAAAATATTTGATTGATGTTTTGTATTGTGAGTGAACTAGTTGTTATCTGTAAATATGCGCATTTACATCTGTTGCATTTATACAGATACCGGAGGAAAGGGCCAGGCGAGGGCCAGTAAGGGGAAGACAGTGCCATTATTCTATTGTGTGTGTGTGTCAAAGGAAATGGGCGAGCGGGAGCTGGTAGAAGAGGGAAAGTGGTGCTATGGTGATGCTACACACACACATATCGGAGGAAGGGGCTGGGCGGGAGCCGGTAGGAGGGGGAAGACGGTGTTATTGTTGCACATATTCATGTATATATATTGGAGGAAGGGGCCGGACGGGAGTCAGTAGGAGGAAAAGACGGAGAATCTCAAACTTCATTGTGATTGTATAACGTATGCATCATGTGCGATGTGTGCATCACAAAGTATGATATTCGAATACTGTGAAGTGTAGTATGATTTGTGAGTTTTGTATTATACATGGACAAACTATACTTATGATAATATGGGGTGATATTGTGATGTTGTATTACTGGGACATATAACTATCCCATGTAATTTTGAGTGTGTATGTTGTACTTCACGTATGATATATGAGATATGTGGTGTTACTGCTGTAAGTACTTAAGACAAAATCACGCATAAGCTATAAATAACTGAACGACTATTTTATTGAATTTCTAAACTAAGTAATCTGTAACAGAAAGGTTATTACTAGAGAAGTCAGACAGTCACACAGACTATATAGATCATTGTGTTAATAATTCATTAAAGGTATTGCTTTTTCTCGTTTTTTTTGTTCATCTATACTTGCTATAATTGTTGAAGAAAAAACTGCTCCTTCTTACTTGTGTTTTCCTTCTTTGATACACTTTGATTCTCTACTCACTGAGCTGTCGAGCTCACTCCCCCATAGACTGATATGTTTACAGGTTGAGTTGAGGCAGGGACTGCGAGGAAACTTTGTTTGGAATCTATTTTCTTTGTGTGTAATTTAATCGTGTTGAAATTCTTGAGTATTCGTGCTTATTGATACTATGGGCTAGATGTGAGATAGATAGTTGATCATGTATAAATATTTTTAGAGGTATTTCGGAAATAGTTTCATTTCAAGTTGACATCAGATATAGTTTTATTGGTTGGTGATGTCAAAATATGTATTCTTAAGGATGTACTATTGAGTTAATTGCGAGGATTATCATAAGTTAGAATTATACCAGTATTTCATTATTTTGTTAAAGCTGAGAGGTGTACTCTCGAGCTCACTATGTTCTGATTTTTAGAATGTTATATATGGATAAGTAGGCAATGTAAAGCTGTAATATTATTCTGATTATGTGGGTAATTGTTGAGTTTGATTTATATAATTGGATTAAGATAAGCCGTTTAGGCTGATGTTGATGTATATTGTACTTAGGACAAGTGCAAAAACAAAGGAGATGCTGCCGAATTTTTTTTGAAATTATAAGTGATTATGATAATCCGTTGATCAATAAAGATGTTTATGTTAATTGAGGTTGTCGAAAATTGGGACCGTTACACATGATCTCCACCCGGTGTCACATTCGTTCTCACTGATACCGAGCCAACTGGAGATGGTGGAGTAGCATCAACCTCTACCCGTTGTGATACTTCCTTGTTCTTCGTTCTCTCTACCTGCTGAGAGACAGTAGACTTCAACACTGAAGTCTCATAAAACGTGACATGCTGACTCAACACGATCATCCTGTTTTCTGGGTCCCATAACCGTAGCCTTTCAAATTTCTTTTGACACCCAAAATACAAACTTCTTTGCTCGCAGATTCACCTTACCAACTTTGGCACTAAAGTAGGATGATTGAGGTTAAACCTGCACACAAAATATAGAATTTCAGATTTAGAATAAAGAGTGCAAATTACTCAATTCTACCGCAATAGCAAGTGGCTATGTAGATCGTGATCCACAAGGAGGGACTAGCGATGGAACCTTTTTTAGTAAGTTCTCTTTTAGGCTACAAAGTATGGTTAAAGTTCTTCTTTAGTTCTTTAAAAGAAAAAAAATTGAGTTAAAGTTGAATTAGGAAGAAGATGATAGATTAAGAAGATGGAAAAACTAGAAATGATATGTAGAAAGAAATGAAAAAGGAATGATAAAAGAAGTGGTAGATTGTGGCGTTCTAAATAAAAAAATTAAAGAAAAGAAAGAAATTAAAAGTTACTTTCCCCTTTTGTGCTCATATTCCTTGGATTCGTAGTTACGACTTACTTTGTCTTTGAAGGCAATCAAGCATGACGTGTAGGATCTTCCCCGTTTTCCATCTACACTAAGAATAAAAGGGCAAGCTATACTAGCAAGAGAATGGTTGTTCATCACCATAGGCCATCAAGGGCACTGGCAATGGCGAAGCACTCTTGAGGCTATCAGATTCACTTGGATTGCAACACATTAGAGGAGAGAAAACGAAAACAAGAGTAAAGAAGAAAAAGTAACTTTGATTCAATTCAAATAACAATGGAAGAAAAGATCACTTATACCGGTGTCACCTGCAGTACAAGCCTGCTCTCATTCCTCCATAAAAGTATCATCTCCTCTCAGTTACATAAAGAAAATAAAAATTACATGAAAGAAAATAAAACCTAAGTTACAAACTTTAAATTAGCCTAAGTTCTACTCTCTGCTTGGTCGTCCCTCTTTTGCCTTTGAGATTGCAAGTATTTATAGGAGAAATACAGAGGTTAGAGGAGTATAAAGATAAGAGAAGCTAGCTATTTCTGAATTTGAATCCTTCTTTTATCTCCAAACTTGATTTGATGTGGATATTCAGTTCTGATCTGCAACTTATTGGCGTATTGTTTGCTAAATATAGCTTAACCAATAATAGAATTAGAAACAATGATCAACTTAAGAGTTGTACCCCTTTAAATCCTCTTTCTGAATCATCTTGAATCATCAGATTTGAGTTCTGATAGCGAAAGTTATGATTCAAATACTAAAATATATCCAGCCAGAATTTGAGTCAAAATTGCTTCATCTCATCTGTTGATCTTCTCTCTGTCCATTTATCCCTTTTGATTTGGACTCTGTATTTGATATTATCCTCGGTTGATTTTTAGGTTTAATCACCTGATTCACCAAAACTAAGTTTAACCAACTGAATTTGGGAGCATCCTCCTCTAACCAAATAGATTTAGTTAAATCTGAATTTAACTTATATTTATTTGATTTTATCGTCTTTCTCTTCATGATTATCTTCTGCAAAATAGACATTTAAGACAAGAAATTTAGCAAATTTATTACATGATAATGGTGGAATGTAATAAAAAATAATGCAATAAATGTGTGCAATCACACCCTCACACCTATCTTTTGCTCGTCCTCGAGTAAAACAACTAAACTATACTAAGGATTATTAGACCACTTTTGCAGGTCACGCGATTACACTGAGCATGTGTAACAAGCCGTTAAACCTCTAGGTTTCTCCTAGAGGATGAGTTTTGTCTCGTGAGAGTTTTCAGTGGATTACACCCATAAAATCTGTAAAGAAAGAAAAAAATGTTAGTATTTTAAAAACACATTTTGAAAGAAAAATATTTAAAATATTATTGTAAGATTTAAGTAATCTTTAAGTTATAGGAAAACATAAATTTTCATTTCTAAACTTAGTCTCTATTCAAAAATTTGTTATCAATCAAAGTAAGGGATTAAATTGTACTTCTCATCTAGTCTATTACTTACCCTAAGTTATATGCACTTTGTGACTGTGAAAATTTTGACTAAGAGTTCTTTAACTCTAACTCTTATGCCTTATTTATATATATTATATTTTGGTGGTATTATTCCTTAGTTTTATTAGGCTTTCTAATCTGCCCATGTAACGAGTCTTTAATTGGTAACTCCCAAACCAAACCGTCTTAGGGCACCGGGTGAGAAAACACCCCAAGGACTTAAGGACTCGAGCAAACAAGGCTTCAAAACTAAGGATTTTATTATATGAACCGCTTTTAGGCGTGAATACTTATGATTTATTAGGCATGAATACCTAGCTTAATCAGAGGATTTTTATATATATTTATTTTCTCAAACTTATCTAATCATCTTTCGCATAAATACTAAGGCTTGCTTAAGCCAAAGCACCTAGCAAATCAATAATTAAATTTGTTTATCGTTTATAATTTTTTTAGGCATAAGAATCTTTGTTTTTGAACCCTAAGTTTTTAAGTGTATGAAGTGTGCATATTTCATTAAGGTAAAGTCAAGACTAAATACTTTGACAAATTATCTTCTTAACCCTAAAAATCAAACAAATAATCTTATTTTGACTAAGTTAAAGAAATCCTAATTTTGATTTTCCTATTCCTTAAAATTGACTTAATTTCTTACAAAAAATATGTCAAAATATTGTTTCTATTTTTAAAAAGTTTTTTTAAAAGTAAAGAAAATGTTAATTTTTTAAAAGAAAAACCAAAGTTATGTTAGAACCCTTCCCCACACCTATCTCATGCATTGTCCTTAATGTATGAATTAATGCATAGATGCATGAAAAAGAAGACAGGAAAGGAAAATACTATCTTAAGGTGGTGGTTCCGATGGTGATCTGATTGGTCCACGAAATGCGGCCCAATTGACTTTGCATGGAGTTCGGAGGAACCCACCAGAAATCTCTCTGATATAACCCACCAAAATGATGTATACATGAAGGATTTTATTAAAAATTTAACCCCAACTAATTTCTAAATTCCATAATTAATTTCAGAGTCAATTTTGTCAACCGCCTTGTCCCAAAATGAAGTGTGAAAAGATAGAATGATTGACTTGAACTTAGGAAGTACGAAAACTAATACTGACTCAGGAAAGTGACTTAAGTCAAGTAAAGGTTCAGGAGTCGAGATTGGTTTAGGAAGTGGGTTCAAATCAAGAAGTTAAAACTCAAGTCCACATTTATTTTCCTACAATGGAATGTGACTTAAAATTGGTGATTCAATTTCAAGAATGACAGGTGTGGGAATCAAAACTGACTCTAAAATATTACTCAAGTCGGGTAACAAAATAGGAGTCAATATTGATTCGGGAATTTAAACTGGATCACAAAATTGAGAATCTAGGTCACATTTCTCATTGAGTTCAATTTCATAAAAATGAGAACTTGCCAATTTGTCAATGGGACTTTCAAAAGTATAAAATTGGTCAAGTTTAATATGATGATCATCAAAGATAGGCGATACAATTTTATTATGAATTGGCACAGGATCCAATGTTGACTTGAGAAAAAGATTGAAATTAGGTGAAGACACCGGAGTCATAATTGAATCAGAAAGTAGAATTGAATCAGTAAGTTAAGGTTCATGATCATAATCATTCTCAAGTTCAATTTCAGGAAAGGGATAACTTGCCAAACTGTCAATGTCATTTTTAAATTTTGGTCAAACAGTGAGAACGTAGAGTTTGGACCATCATATCTATGTCATGATTACGAGCGTTTTGAGCCTGAGTCATGGCTTCAAGCATCTTTTTATAATTGATTGGTTCATCATTTTGCTGCGATTGGTCTTGAAAAGATGAAGTGTTGTTTTAGAATTGGTGATGAAATTGTGAGTCCATCAGATTTTGTGATTGTTATTTGGACTCACGCATACTCATTTCCAAATTGATGGTTTTCTATTTTGGACTGGTGAAACTGAGTATGAATCTTGGAAATATTGTGGATAACGTGGATAAGGAGGACAAGTTGGTTGAAAATTAGATTTGGGGGAGGTGAATCCCCATTGACTCTGTGAAGAGTTGAAATTTTTCTGAAAATTATGGTCATAAGATTGGGGGTATGGGTTATATTGATTCGGATAAGACCAATCCGACACACTATGTTGGTTAAAGTTATGATATGCCGGGTTGGTAATATCTGAAAAAGAGGTTGGTGTGTAATATGGATTACCATTAAAATTGAAAAAATGTTGTTATAAGCCATATCACACAATAAAACACAGAAGAGAAAACAAACAAATAAAAAGAAAAAAAATCTAACGTAAATTAGGGTAAAGCTTAGACATAGATGACTCCTAACTGGTTAGGGGGTATATTACCGAATCTGACCACAAGTTAATCGGCCAAGTAGGGCAAGATTGGTGGGAGGTATCCGCGCAAAAGCGACGGGCCTAATTAAGCCAAACCACCAGCCTTCAGGGTTTCCCCCCTGAATCCCCAACCTTAGTCATCGATTTGGCAAGAGTCAAATTCAAATCAACTTCTCCCTTAGGTTAGTCTCCTATTTGAGTCCGAGATGTCCCTATGGCCAACATCTACTCATTTTTAGTTAGGTTTAGGTTAGTGAGTGAGGAGATTGTTTGTAGGTTAAGGGAGGGTAATGACTTCCCCACCTTATCTTGTTTATAGGACAACCCTTAAGATTGATTGTGCAAGGTGTGCAGGATGAAGAAAAGTAACATTCAACAAGCAAATAATCACTTAAGAATGTTTCCTAAACTATATGCCATGCAAACGTACCTTTTGCTCCAGCACTCTTCAACAGTAATGTAAAATGTAAACGAATTAGACACGTGTCTAAATGCAAAGTCTAAACCATTTTTAGCATTTAAAGAACATTATTTTACTATTGATGTTAGAAAGTAAGTACAGTGAGTCAAATAAGAAAATACATAGCTACAGATATTAAACTTTGCACTACAGCCAATCTGCAGAAAATATAGGTTAGTAGTTCACTCAGATTGCCATAGGAATGTAGCAAATCTGAGCGCTTCTGGGCTCTGCTTTCTTGAGTAGAGTACAAAGCCGCTTATATGTCCACTGTAGCTAGGATTCCTTGTTGTTAAATCTGTACACAAAAAAATAAAGAAGAAAGTTAACCAAAAATGTAAATCTAAAAAGAGAATAACTTACCGTCCCTCCCCGCAACGGCACCAAATTTTGATTGAGGTTAAACCTGCAAACAAAATACAGAATTTCAGATTTAGAATAAAGAGTGCAAGTTACTCAATTCTACCGGAATAGCAAGTGGCTATTCGGTCGTGATCCACAAGGAGGGAGTAGCGATGGAAGCTTTTTTAGTAAGTTCTCTTTTAGGCTACAAAGTATGGTTAAAGTTCTTCTTTAGTTCTTTAAAGAAAAAGGAAAAATTGAGTTAAAGTTGAATTAGGAAGAAGATGGTAGATTAAGAAGATGAAAAAACTAGAAATGATATGTAGAAAGAAATGAAAAAGGAATGATAAAAGAAGTGATAGATTGTGGTGTTCTAAACTAAAGAATTAAAAGAAAAGAAAGAAACTAAAAGTTACTTACCCCTTTTGTGCTCATATTCCTTGGATTCGTAGCTACGACTTACCTTGTCTTTGAAGGCAATCAAGCATGACGTGTGGGATCTTCCCCGTTCCCGATCTACAGTAAGAATAAAAGGGTAAGCTATACTAGTAAGAGAATGGTTGTTCATCACCATAGGCCATCAAGGGCACTTGCAATGGCGAAGCAGTCTCGAGGCTATCAGATTCACTTGGATTGCAACACATTAGAGGAGAGTAAACGAAAACAAGAGTAAAGAAGAAAAAGTAGCTTTGATTCAATTCAAATAACAATGGAAGAAGAGATCACTCACACCGGTGTCACCTGCAGTACAAACTTGCTTTCATTCCTCCATGAAAGTATCATCTCCTCTCAGTTACATAAAGAAAATAAAAATTACATGAAAGAAAATAAAAATCTAAGTTACAAACCACAAATTAGCCTAAGTTCTACTCTCTACTTGGTCGTCCCTTTTTTGCCTTTGAAATTGCAAGTATTTATAGGAGAAATACAGAGGTTAGAGAAGTATGAAGATAAGGGAAGCTGGCTATTTCTGAATTTGAATCCTCCTCTTATCTCCAAACTTGATTTGATGTGAATATTCAGTTTTGATCTGCAGCTTATTAGCGTATTGTTTGCTAAATATAGCTTAACCAATGATAGAATTAGAAATAATGATCAACTTAAGAGTTGTAACCCTTTAAGTCCTCTTTCTGGATCATCTTGAATCATCAGATTTGAGTTCGGATAGCGAAAGTTATGATTCAAATACTGAAATATATCCAGCCAGAATTTGAGTCAAAATTGCTTCATCTCATTTGTTTATCTTCTCTCTATCCATTTATCTTTTTGGATTTGGACTCTGTATTTGACTTTATCCTCGGTTGATCTTTACCTTTAAACACCTGATTCACCAAAAACTGAATTTAACCAACTGAATTTGGGAGCATCCTCCTCTAACTAAATAAATCTAGTTAAATCTGAATTTAACTTATATTTATTTGATTTTATCCTCTTCCTCCTCATGATTATCTTCTGTAAAATAGACATTTAAGACAAGGAATTTAGCAATTACATGATAAATGTGGAATGTAATAAAGAATAATGCAATGTGAAATGTAATAAAGAATAATGCAATAAATGTGTGCAATCATAGGACGGACTTTCAAATTCCCGCAGCTAACCAAGATCTTGAGCAGCTTTCCCAGACTAAACTTCTAGTTGAGTTTTACCTCCTATCGCAGCAGATGACAATCCCTTTATGAGATGGCTGGCATACATAATCGTCTCAGCCTAAAACAATTTTGTTTAATCGTGCATTAGACAACAAACACCGAGCCTTCTCCAGTAAAGAACAATTGATCTCCTTAGCCAACCCATGTATTACATCTGTGAAGTGAGCACCAATACCAATGTTCTGGCCAAATTGAAGGAATTGGTTCTTGTATCTTTCAACATTACCAATTTGTAGCTCCTTAATCTTCCTACTAGTCTGCTTCTCCATCATATCCTTCCACTTCACTAACATATCTAGGGTTTCACACCTTTGTCTCATAGGATATATCCAACAATGCCTAGAAAATTATCAATAAAAGAGACAAAGTACCTTTGACCTCCAAGTGATGCAATCTTATCAGGTCCCTAAATACTTGTGTGAACACAATCAAGAAGACCTTTAGAGTGGTAAGTAGTGGTTGCAAATTTCACCTTCTTCTTATTCAGAACGTTATGTTCACCCAATTTCATGTTGCAGGTAGATGCACCTTCCAATGATCCCTTCTTTGCTAGAGCTTGCGAAGGTTTTTCACCTCCGTATCTGACCCTCATCTGTCAGACCTGTGTGCAAACATCATCTGAAGAAATAGAAGTCTCCACCTGACCTGTAACTGTAGTAATCTTCAAGTAGTAGAGATTATTTCGGAGGATGCTCTTCATGACCACTATTGAGCCTTTGATCATCTTGAGAACACCATCTCGTATAGATCCAAAAGACCCAACGTTTCTAAAGTACCAACTGAGATAAGACTCCTTTTGAGTTGAGGTAGATACCTCACTTCCTTCAATTCTTGTGCTATCCCATCATCTGTCTTGATACGGATTATAGTCACTATACCCATCCCTTCTACATTACATTAATGATCATCACCCATGACAGTAAAACATCCATCTAGCTTTTCAAAGTTAGAAAACTAGTCCTTATTCGAGCACACATGATAGGTAGCTCATGTATCTAAGATCCACTCAAAATTATCTAAGTAACTAATAGTAGGAGTAGTAACAGAGAAAGAAAATACTAATGAGTCTAAGTCTGATCCATCTGCCTGTGAAGTACTGGCATGAGTACTGACCACCTGTGCGAGATTTGCCTCAGTCATCGACTCCTTCTTCTTACATTTGGCCTTCAGACAATCAACCTTTCAGTCCCCTAACTCCTTACATAAGGCGCACTAGTTCCTCTTCAGATCTCTGAAACCTGATCTGGACTTTGATCTTCCCTAATCACTTCTGTCCGTCTGATTGAAACTCCTACCTCTTACTGTCAATGCCTCTGCTGTTATGCTCCCTGAAGAAGACAATCTGTCTTTCCTCCTTCCTTCATAATTCACAAGAGCAGCAGACACCTCAATGTAGTTAAGGGATTTTCTTCTATTGATCAATGTAAGAGTAAAGGTTCATACTCTTCTTCAGGAAGATAATTCAATAGAATTACCGTCTTATCTTCTTCATCGATCTTCACATCCACATTAATCAGGTCTGTAAGAAGTTTTGTGTAGCTATTCATGTGTTCGTTTATGGAGATTCCCCTCTTCATTTGGAAATGATAAAGCCTCCTCTTCAACTGCAACCGCAATTCGACGCCTTTCTTTAGATACTTTTCCTCCAGGATCTCCCATAGCTGTGTCGCAGATGTTTCATGCAACACATGATACTTGATGTCTTGTGTCAAACAAGACTTAATCAAGCCACACGCCGTTCAGTTCATCTTTTCCCAATCTTCTTCAATAGTAGAATCGTGCTTTTTCTCTAACCATAAAGTGTCTTCGAAGTTTGATGTTGTCAATGCATCCATCACCTCACATCTCTACATATCGAAGTTGTTCTTATCATCGAACTTTACTACATCAATTCTCAATAGATATGGATTCACAGATTTCACCGTAGATGTACTATTTTCAGCCATCTTCTCAACTGATTCCTCAAAGTAATGCGAAAGCAAACGGAGTTAGATTAAAAAACTAGATAAAGGTAGGATCTTTACCTCAATACAAAACCCTTGAAGAGTTTCCGAAGCGATCTACTCCTCCGAGTTGATTCCTCAAGCAATCCAAATGTTGTTTTGAGATCGACACATGATCCCACAAATAGTCCTAACGCTGCTCCAAGATCGACACACGATTTTCGCCTAACAGCAATTGATGCCCTTGGAATCAACACACGATCTCACGATGAACCTGAGATGCTCTGATACCATTTGTTGTGCGCGGGGCAACAATCAATGAGGAATCCACCAATTAGAAATAGATGCAGCCGGAGATGTAACCACACGACAGGAACAGAGAAACAATAGAGAAAGTAAGCCAATACAATATTTAACGAGGTTCGACAATTTGCCTACTTCCTCGGGGCAAGGAGAGAGATATCTCATCGATTCAATAATGAATACAAGTAAATACCAGAGGGATACTTTCAGGAATACAATGCATGAGGGCTCTAGCGCGTATTTGTAGCCAGAGAGTCCCAGGGATTTTGAAAACTTTAATTGGATTCGACCCCAAAACAGAAGTTCGAATCCAGAAAGAAGAACAAAACATGTCTGTCGGTCGACCGGGACTAATCGAAAGCTGGCTTATGTCAGTCGGTCGACCGCTCCGGTCGACCGTTCCTTTGCCACGGCCGACCGGGCCATGCCTGTGCACGTCGTGCACACCAGTCCACCGGGCAGTCGACCGGCCACACCTCCGGTCGACTGGTTTTTATCTTAGCCTGTTGCAAGCGCCGTTCTTAGTCCCTTTGACTTCCAATCTCTGCGCTATCTCTTCTATCTTCTCTCTCCCTACAAACTCTTCTATCTGGTTTCCATAATAATAATTTTCTTAATAATAATAGAGATTAATTAATTCAAGTTGTCAAGTATTGGGGGGTATAGTCACTGTTAATGCAGGCCTTTACATTATTAATTACCTTAGCAATGTCTGTTAGATGGCGACACTACATGTTTATGTCTAATATAATATTATTAATTAAGAATGATGAAGTGATCAGTGTTATGTTGAACAATTTCATCAAAGGGTTGTTTGTTTCACATAAAAGACAGTAAAAGGCCATAATTCGTAAGTGACTTACAATCCAATTACAATTACGGTGTTTGTTTGGATCGTAATTTGTAAAAGATTTACGCAACCCAAGTACCACTTACTTACAACCCAATTATCAGTCACTTACAACCCACTTTCAGTTAATTTTGTGGTCATGCAAATTTATATATTTTTTATATTAATATTAATTTTTTAATATTTAATATTTTAAGTATTTATTTATAATATTTAAAATTTTTAAATTACCAAATAGTTAATTTTGTGGTCAACTTTTTCACGTATGACTTACAAATTACGACAACCAAACACCGTAAAACACAATACACTTTGATCTTCCCTAATCACCTCGCCCGTCCGATTGAAACTCCTGTCTCTTACTGCCAATGCCTCTGCTGTTGTGCTCCCTAAAGAAGACAATCTATCTTTCCTCCTTACTTCAAATTCACAAGAGTAGCAGACACCTCAATGTAGTTAAGGGATTTTCTTCCATTGATCAATGTAAGAGTAAAGGTCTCATACTCTTCTTCAGGAAGAGAATTCAATAGAATTACTGCCTTATCTTCTTCATCGATCTCCACATCCACATTAACCAGGTCTGTAAGAAGCTTTGTGTAGCTATTCGTGTGTTTGTTTATGGAGACTCCCCTATTTATTTGAAAACGATAAAGCCTCCTCTTCAACTGCAACCGCGATTTGACGCCTTTCGTCAGATATTTTTCCTCCAGGATCTCCCATAGCTGCCTCGCAGATGTTTCATGCAACACATGATACTTGATGTCTTGTGTCAAACAAGACCTGATCAAGCCACACGCCGTTCGGTTCATCTTGTCCCAATCTTCTTCAGTAGTAGAATCGTGCTTTTTCTCTAACCATAAAATGTCTTCAAGTTTTGATACTGTCAATGCATCCATCACCTCACATCTCTACATACCGAAGTTGTTCTTGTCGTTGAACTTCACTACATCAATTGTCAATAGATGTGGATTCACGGATTTCACCGTAGATGTACTATTTCCATCCATCTTCTCAACTGATTCCTCAAAGCAATGTGAAAGCAAACGGAGTTAGATCAAAAAACTAGATAAAGGTAGGATCTTTACCTCAATACGAAACCCTTGAAGAGTTTTCGAAGCGATCTACTCCTCCGAATTGATTCCTCGAGCAATCCAAATGCTGTTTTGAGATCGACACATGATCCCACAAATAGTCCTAACGCTGCTCCAAGATTGACACACGATTTTCGCCTAACAGCAATTGATGCCCTTGGAATCAACACACGATCTCACGATGAATCTGGGATGCTCTGATACCATTTGTTGTGCGCGGGGCAACAACGACGAGGAATTCACCAATTAGAAATAGATGCAGCCGGAGATGTAACCACACGACAGGAACAGAGAAACAATAGAGAAAGCAAGCCAACACAATATTTAACGAGGTTCGACAATTTGCCTACATCTTCGGGGCAAGGAGAGAGATATCTCATTGATTCAATAATGAATATAAGTAATACTAGAGGGATACTTTCAGGAATACAATACATGAGGGCTCTAACGGGTATTTGTAGCTAGAGAGACTCAGGGATTTAGAAAACCCTGATTGAATTCGACCCCAAAACAGAAGTTCGAATCCAGAAAGGAGAACAAAACGCGTCTGTCGGTCGACTGGTCGACCGGACTAATCGAAAGCTGGCTCATGTCAGTCGGTCGACTGCTCTGGTCGATCGTTCCTTTGCCACGGTCAACCGGGCGATCGATTGGGCCATGCTTGTTCATGTCGTGCACACCGGTCTACCAGACGATCGACCTACCACACCTCCGGTCGACTAGGCGGTCGACCAGGTTTTGTCTTGACCTGCTGCAAGCGCCGTTCTTACTCCCTTTGACTTCTGATCTCTACGCTGTCTCCTCTATCTTCTCTCTCCTTACAAGCTTTTCTATCTAGTTTCCATAATAATAATTTTCTTAATAATAATAGAGATTAATTAATTCAAGTTGTCAAGTATTGGAGGGTATTGTCCTTGTTAATGCAGGCCTTTACATTATTAATTACCTTGGCAATATCTATTAGATGGCGACGACACTACATGTTTATGTCTAATATAATATTATTAAGTAAGAATGATGAAGTGATCAGTGTTATGTTGAACAATTTCATCAAAGGGGCTGTTTGTTTCGCATAGAAGACAGTAAAAGGCCATAATTCGTAAGTGACTTACAGTCCAATTACAATTACGGTGTTTGTTTGGATCGTAATTTGTAAAAGATTTATGCAACCCATCTATCACTCACTTACAATTCAATTATCAGTCACTTACAACCCACTTTCAGTTAATTTTGTGATCATGCAAATTTGTATTATTTTTTATACTAATATTGATTTTTTAATATTTAATATTTTAAGTATTTATTAATGATATTTAAAATTTTTAAATCACCATATAGTTAATTTGTTAATTTTGCGGTCAACTTTTTCACGTATGAACTTACACATTACGACAACCAAATACTGTAAAACACAATATACTTTTTACTTATAACTTTATATTACTAATTAAATACCGTAAAATTTACATACATGTAATTTATTTACAATTATAAAAAAATTTATCTATTATAACTTATAAATTACGATAAATTACAACAATACACTCCTGCTCTCTGCGTTGCGTGTCTTGCAATTCAAATGGATGCATTCTTCTGTTGGGTTCCATGTGCTTAGATTGTAGTGCCCAAATATTTGGACTAATTAGTTTATTGATTAATTAACTTCTCTTATTAGCTGAAAATATTTTGTATGTTAGGTTTGTACTATTATAGTACTTCCTTTGGTTGGCAGGTGAAGCTCCCCAAAAGGATACCACATCCACATGGATCAATACGCTTTATATATGCATTTATTTTATAAACACCACAAGCTAGACATAGTAATGGATTAGATCAAAAGATTATTCGCAGTAGGAGTTAGCATTTTACCGGCTAAATTAATCAAACTGCACGAACCGCACGGTTCAGTCCTTTTCTTTTTGGGGTTGATGCAGTAGCGGTTTTAATTTCTATGTAGTTTCACGCATACGGTTCGGTTCGAGCGATTTTGAAACTGAACCGAACGAAGTTATTTTTCGATTTCAAACCCAAAACAAATCTAATTTGCAGTAATGAATAGCTCAAAAGATTAATGTGGTTCTTTGCAGTAACGCAGGCTTAGACAAAGGTTAAAAGTAGAATATAAGATGAATATCTTTGACACACCCATTGGCTCCACTCAAAGGACACGACAGACGTTGGGTCCTGACTCACGCTCCCATTTCTGGATTTGTGAATGCACGGACAAAAAATAGAGGGGGGGCCCATCTGGGAGCTTGACCCAAATTAAGTCGTATCAATCAGAGTTAAGCACGTCATTTATATGACGGGGGATCGATGTCATCTCATAAATGACAAACGGATGTGTTGACTTGGATGCTTCCCTCTTCCTTTGATTGCGAGTTGTCGCGTTAACCGTGTCTGTCTGTTCAGTTGGCTCTAGGATGCTCTTTTGGGTGTCTGTTCGGTTGGCTCTTGGATGTTCTTGGGGCTGTTTGATTTATGGAAAACAAACTCTACAAAAAGATAGCCGTCAGATTTTAGCTTATTCAATTTTTTTTTTTTTCCTAATAAAGCAAGTGAGGGAAAATGATGTTCTCTCTCTTTTTCCTGTAAAACAAATAGCTTTCAAGATAAAAATGGTAAGAAAAACACGTGGGCCCCACTGTTTTAGAGCGAAAATCAATTGCTTTTATTCACTTTCAAAGCAAACAAGCAAGTCCTTGAAAAAACGAAAGGGAAAGTGAAAAAAAATAGTTGAAGATGTTATTGACTCCGTCTTGCTCGGATGTTTTGTTCTGCACTAAAAATTAGCTGTTAAACAAGCTAAAACCGATAAGAGTTATCGAGTTATTAACTCGTGAGTTGCTAAACAATCTTGAAATTCTGACTCATCACACATTCTTAAAACTATCAAAAAGAGCTTTATAAATCTATTTCTATCAAAATTTTGAAATCAATCTCTTTTCAATTCTGTGTTTTTTAAAATCCCAACTCTTTTAACTCTCTCTCTCTCTCTCTCGCGCGCGCGCGCACCATCAGAAAGTGACATAATAAATCAATGAGCCAGGGTGGCCTACGATTTAATAAACATATATTATACTTATAAGATAACTACAAACGTGACAGATACGAAAACTGAGGGTCTCAGAAATTATTAGGCTTAGTCACCAAGTGTGAACGTTCACACCTAGCTAGTCGTTCCAAGTAGAGTCAAAAGTCAGTAAGATAAATCTTCTCTTGACTGAAAGGTAGCAAGATGCCCATGCGTGTCAAAAAGAAATGTAGCTTTATATGAAAGTTTTCTAAGATTTTGACGATCTCAATATGAACCCACAAGGTTTTGAATGAATGTTCACCGGTTAGATTTTAAGGGGAACGCTAATAATTAAGTGATATTCTTTTTTCAGAAAAAATGTTTGGTTAATGACTGTTTTGTTAGCTGAAAAGGTGACCAAAATTATCTTACACTGATATACTAGTACAATAAATCCATATAACGTCAGTTTAAAACTGACATAAAAGACATACGACGTCGGTTCTGGATCCGACGTGTATCCAGGCGACTTCGTAAGTCTGGAACATACCACGTCAGTTTTAAACCGATCTCTTACATAAAGGATACCACAACGGTTCATATAAGAACAGACATGATAACTGAATTTATTTTGAAAAAAATTGTTCTCGTCCTCGCCACCGGGGTCATTCTCGTCACCGCTATCAGGGCGCGCGAGGCAACAACCAACGAAAAATCCACCAATTAGAGATAGATGCAGCCAGAGATGTACCCACACGACAAGAACAGAGAAACAATAGAGAAAGCAAGCCAACACAATATTTAAAGAGGTTCGGCAATTTGCCCACGTCATCGGGGCAAGGGAGAAAAGGATTTTATTGATTCAACAACCAATACAAGCGAATACCAGAAGGATATTTTCAAGGATACAATACATGAGGATTTTAGCCCATATTTATAGCCAAAGAGTCCTAGGGATTTAGAAAACCCTGATTGGATTTGACCCCAAAACAGAAAGGAGTCCGAACCCTAAAAAGGAGAACAAAACGCGTTTGTAGGTCGACCGGCCGGTCGACCGACACTTGTCCTCGGTCAACCGGCCTGGTCGATCGGGACCAACCGAGAGCTAGCTCATGTCAGTCGGTGGATCGCTTCGATCGACCGTTCCTTTGCCACGGTCGCCGGGCCATATCTGTGCATGTTGTGCATACCGGTTGACCGGGCGGTCAACCGGGTTCTTCCTTGGCTTGCTGCAAGTGCTGTTCTTTCTCCCTTTGACTTCCGATCTCTGCGCTATCTCCTCTATCTCCTCTCTCCCTACAATTCTTCACCTCGGTGAAGATTTTTCAAATCTGAGCCGAACTTTAACGAACATCTGAAAAAATCGACACACGATCTTGGCGAAATCAATATACGATCTCGGCTTGAGCGCTCTGAACGAAATCGACACACGATCTCATCGAAATCGACACACGATCTCGACTTGGCCAACAGACGAAACTTGTTCCTTCAAACGAATCGCCAGTACACGTACAACTGATTTCCATTAATCTCACCTGATCCAAATTGAGTTTGACGTTGCCACCTGCAACTCTTACCAAACTCCAATATCAATTGTAAGCTTCCAACTTCAGTTTAGTTATCCAAACGGAATGCACCATACATGCCTTCTCATTACTTCACCAATGAGAAATGCCATACTAGCCGACCAACGAACGTGTCTTCAAAACAGCAACTTAATGAAACTCTATTTCAAATGACTTTAAAAGAACCCATTATGAGCCAACACTGAATCTCCAACTGACTGGCTCTCTTCAGTCCACATGTCTTCAAGATGGTCCAACTAAATTTGAGTAGAGCACACCAAACAACATTATTGGCTTCAGCAAACTGGATGCACACTCCCCTTATGCAAGCTAACTGTCTTCTCATCAGAAGATCACCCGTTCATCGAGATCACAATACTTCACTTCTACGTGAAGTCCAGCTTTTCACCTCTACGTAAATTTTAACTCTTCACCTCTACGTGAAGTCCAACTCTTCATCTCTATATGAAGTCTCAATAAGCTCTCAAGAACCCAAACAGTTTCATACGGGTTGCATCACTAAATGGTTAGGCCTTTACGCCTGCCTACGTACCTTACCTAAAGGATCAAACCAACCGTAGTTCATTTAAATGAGCTCCATCAAGCTCAAGCACTTGTGACTGAATTTTCAGCAGCGAACCGACATGACTGAGTCATATGAATCTCCTTACTACTGTCATGGAGAACAACAGCCTTTCAACTTGAGCTTCTCGTGGTCACAAGCTTGAGATTCATGCTTCTTCACCCACTTTCATGGTTTTATCTTGGTTCCAATTGCTGCAAATAATTCAACATTCTCATCAATGTCTTCAATCTGTTCAGCATCAGAAGTGGCTACATGATCTCCACCTGGTGTCACATCCATTGAAGTTCTCATTGATACCGAAACAACTGAAGATGATGGAATAGCATCAATCTCCACTCGCTGCGATACTTTCTTGGTCTTCGTCCTCTCCACCTGCTAAGAGACGGTAGACTTCAACACTAAAGTCTCATCAAATGTGACATGCTGACTCAACACGATCTTCTTATTTTTGGGGTCCCATAACCTGTAGCCTTTCATATTTTTTTTGACACCCAAAAACACAAACTTCTTTGCTCGCGGATTCACCATGTCATCTTTGGCACTAAAGTACGCTGGACTTTCAAATACCCGCAACAATCCATGAACTTGAGTAGCTTTTTCAGACCAAACTTCCGGTGGAGTTTTACCTCCTATTGTAGTCGATGACAATCCATTAATGAGATGGCTAGCATACACAATCGCCTCAGCCCAAAACGATTTGCCTAATTGTGCATTAGACAACAAACACTGAGCCTTCTCCAGTAAGGAACGATTTATCTCCTTAGCTTACTCATGTATTCCATCTGTGAATTGAGTACCAATGTAACGGTCCCAGAAATAAGGTACATTCATTAACCATTAATCATTTAAGCAAATATACACATAACTTCCATCAAGCGATCATTCAAAATTTCGGCAGCAATTGCCCTGAATATTCTTCACTCCTTTTTTCTTTTACACATAATAAGTACAATATAAGGCCTTCAAGGCTCACCATCATCCATATCAATATATACAAGACATATATACATAATTCAAACATCTTTCACATATGTATATCTGAACTTCTCATCAAGCATATAGAATCTTATGCAAAACATAATGCCATCACCATCTAATCTATTCAACAATTCTACTTACACTACTAGTATGGTAGTTTCTGAAGACCCATTAAAACAGGCTTACATCCTTCCTTAAACGTAAAATAGACAAAATACACTACATGAGTTTCCGTCTCTTAGCATTCACACCCTTCAATTTCATTACATAATTACATAGTCTTCCCTTTATGTATGTACAAGGTACTCTAAAATAGATATGTATATAATAAGAGTAACAACAACACAAAAAAAGAGAGCAAGCAACTAGTGAAGGGAAGTTAGATGCCACTAATCCAACTCCCCCTAACACGGTTATCCCTTTGCATTATGCTACCCCCTTACCTTTGTCATGTCCTGAAACAATGAGGTTAAAAGAAAGGGGTGAGCTTAATAGCTCAGTGAGTAAATCATCAGTCTAGAAAATTAAGAAATGAACATATGCAAATATGTGCATAAGTGTAAGTGTAAAATGAGTTCCATAGGTATATTCCATGAAAAAGTCCATACCTATATATGTTTACATGTTTCGTGTTGGTGATTTGCCTTTGTTTGCCATGAATAGCTTGCCTAGTTATATACATACAACTGCATAACATATCTAATTACGCGCGCGCGCGCGCACACACACAAAATATATATCTACTTTCTTATTTTCATTCCTTTGATTACACCCGTACAACACAATTACCAAGGATATCACACACTACATGTATACGTACAAGTAGCACATTTCATTACTTATGATACCGGGTATACAAAAGTCCCAAAATCAAAAGCTTAAATACCATAATAATTTATATAGCTCCACCTTCCCACCTACCGGCTCCCGCTGACCCCTTCCTTCAAAATATAAATAGAAACTTATTACACCGTCTTCCCCCTCCCACCGGCCCCTTCCTTCAAAATATAAATAGCAACTTTTGAATATAAACAAATAGTAAGTCATACCATGTAAAGCATTCGTCATTAAGACGATAATCACTCCCTAAAATTTTCAACATTCTTAGGAGTAGTATCAAACAAGCATATTAGTACACATATCAATTTCACCCGAGATTAGGCATAACCCATCTACTCATATATATATACATATATACATGCACACATGACCCCTTAGAACACCATGCCATATAAACCAAGAATATGTCACAAGCACCATCGAGCTTGTTTTGTTTCTAGTGAGTTTATATTTTTACCTCTCTTTAATAATTTCACTTATTAAGGATGTGGGGCATGTATTAGTTAAAGTTAATCATAGGATCACCTTATAAATTCTAAACTCTAAAAGATCCTACACTATATAGCCTTATCTAAGATTGGAGCTCCCGATAAAATGCAACCATATCTCAACATAACATGAATCTTAAACAAGTTTCTATTATTTCTTCTTCACCAAATATTTTTATGTAAAAATAGCGATATCAACATATAAGTTTGTTTTATGGTTACCATAAAAATTTATAGACCCACTTACTCTACTCTACTCAATTTCAAGAAGGTTTAGGTTTACTCACCTCCTTCAAGATTGAATTTTTGTTGGATTTCCCCTATATGAGTCCCAAACAACAACTTGATCAAAGGAAAAATAAGTGTGTAGACTCCTTGTGCTAATAATCATCAATAAAATTAAATAAAATACTAAAAAAATCAGATTTTTATGTCATAAAATTTCTATTGAATTATACCTTGATCAAGAGTGACAATGAACCCTAAAAGTTGAGATTTTGAGTTGATTTCTCCACCTAAAACCTATATCCACTTTGTAACTCCTTCATCCTTCCTCCCACTCCCTCTCTCTCTTGATCGCTGCCGGCCGCGGCCAGGGGAGGGGCCGTGCCTCCTGGCCGCGGCTCCGCTGTTGGGGCGCGACAGTCCTACGCGCCCCAACAGCCCCCCAGGAGGAGGAGAAGAATTTAGGGGGTAAAAAGGAGGGAGAAAAATGAAGAAAAAGGGAAAAAAAGATGGTTTATTGAGAACTTAAGAGGGAAGAATGAAGAGGCCTTTAGGGTTTTAACCATAACCTTCTTCTCAAGATTTTGGGGAAGAAGAAGAGATGAACTCTCTTTACTTAGAATTAATCATCATCCAAAATTACAACTTTGCCATTTTACAAGTTTGTCATTGTTGAAAAACATCCAAGTGTCCCACACTTTGATCAAGAGCATCTTGGCCCTTGATCCATGATCACCATGCTCACCTACTTTCCCACTAACTAAGTTGAGTTATATATTATAGTTTGTATTTTAAATTTTCTTTTTCTTCTTTATTTAATTGGTAATAGTATAATATACCATTTGCCTACAATTTCCATTATTCCTAAGAATACCAACAATTAAATAAAGAAAATAGAAGTTTATAAGTATACAATAAGCTAAAATTGTATACTCAAGGTATGCAACTATGATAATAGAACTAGTGACTAATTAATTACAGCTTACCATAAGAGTTTCATATATCTATATATGTGTGTGTGTGTGTATTTCATATATCTATGTATATGTATGTATGTGTGTGTATAAAGGTATAGCTAATTAACATAAGAAACTCATTAATTACTTATGGGTTACCGGGTGTCACAACCAATACCAGTGTTCTGGTCAAATTGTAAGAATTAGTTCTTGTATCTTTCAACATTACCAATTTGTACCTCCTTAATCTTCCTACTAGTTTGCTTCTCCATCATATCCTTCCACTTTACCAACATATCTAGCTCTTTACACCTTCGTCTCATGGGATATATCCAACAATGTCTAGATAACTTTTTAATAAAAGAGACAAATACTTATGACCTCCAAGCGATGCTGTCTTAGCAGATCCCCAAATACTTACGTGAATACAATCAAGAAGACCTTCAGAGTGGTGAGTAATGGTGCCAAATTTCACCTTCTTCTTGTCTAGAATGTCGTATTCACCCAATTCTATGTTGCAGGTAGATGCACCTTCCAATAATCCCTTCTTTGCTGGAGCGTGCAAAGACTTTTCACCTCCGTGTCCGACCTACATTTGCTAGACCTATATGATAACATCACCTGAAGACTTAAAAGTCTCCACCTAACCTGTAACTGTACTACCCTTCAAGTAGTAAAAATTGTTCTGACGGACGCCCTTCATAACCACTATTGAGCCTTTGGTCATCTTGAGAACACCATCTCGTATAGATACCACAAGACCCAATATTTCTAAAGCACCAACAAAGATAAGATTCCTTTTGAGTTGAGGTACATACCTCACTTTCTTCAATTCTCGTACTATCCCATCAAACATCTTGATACGGACTGTACCTATCCCTTCTACTTTACATGGATGATCATCACCCATGACAGTATACCATCCATCTAGCTTCTCAAAACTAAAAAACCAGTCCCTATTCGGGCACACATGATAGGTAGCTCTTGTATTTAGATTCACTCAGAGTTATCTGAGTAACCAATAGTAGGAGTAGTGACCAAGAAAGAAAATATCGATGAGTCTGATCCATCTGCCTGTGAAGTATTGGCATGAGTACTGACCACCTGTGCGAGATTTGCCTCGGTCATCGACTCCTTCTTCTTACCTTTGGCCTTCGGACAATCAACCTTCCAGTACCCTAGCTTCTTGCATAAGGCGTACTAGTTCTTCTTTAGATCTCTGAAACTTGATTTGGACTTTGATCTTCCCTGATCACCTCTGCCCTTCTGATTTGAACTCCTTCCTCTTACCGCCAATGCCTCTGCTGTTGTGCTCCCTAAAGAAGACAATCTGTCATGCCTTCTTACTTCATAATTAACAAGAGCAGCAGACACCTCATTACAGTTAAGGGATTTTTTTTTCATTGATCAATATAAGAGTAAAGGTCTCATACTCTTCTTCAGGAAGAGAATTCAACAGAATTACCGCCTTATCCTCTTCATCGATCTCCATATCCACATTAACCAGGACTGTAAGAAGCTTTATGTAGCTATTCATATATTCATCTACGAAGATTTCCCTCTTCATCTGGAAACCATAAAGCCTTCCCTTTAACTGCGACCGCGATTCGACGCTTTTCGTCATATATTTTTCCTCCAGGATCTCCCACAGCTGCCTCGCATATATTTCATGCAACACATGATTCTTGATGTCTTGTGTCAGATAAGAACTGATCAAGCCACACGCCGTTCGGTTCATCTCGCCCTAATATTCTTTAGTAGTAGAATCATGCTTTTCTCCAACTGTAGAGTGTCTTCAAGATTTGATGCCGTCAGTGTATCCATCACCTCACATCTCCACATACCGAAGTTGTTCTTACCGTCGAACTTCGCCACATTAATCCTCAATAGATGCGGATTCACGAATTTCACCGTAGATGTACTATCTCCAGCCATCTTCTCAACTGATTCCTCAACGTAATGCGAAAGCAGACGGAGTTAAATTAAAAAACTAAATAAAGGTAGGATTTTTACCTCAAAGAGAAACCCTCGAAGAGTTTACGAAGTGATCTACTCCTAATTGATTCCTCGAGCAATCCAAACCCTGTTTTGAGATCAACACATGATCCCACAAACAGTCTCAACGCTGCCTTGAGATCGACACACGATCTCCGCCAAACAGCGACCATGCTCTTGGAATCGACACACGATCCCACGACGAACCTAGCTCTGATACCACTCGTTGCGCGAGGCAACAACCAACGAAAAATCCACCAATTAGAGATAGATGCAGTCGGGGATGTACCCATATGATAAGAACAGAGAAATAATAGAGAAAGCAAGCCACACAATATTTAACGAGGTTCGACAATTTGCCTACATTCTCGGGGCAAGGGAGAGAGATTTTATTGATTCAACAACCAATACAAGCGAATACCAGAGGGTTACTTCTAGGGATACAATACATGAGGACTCTAGCCCATATTTACAGCCAGAGAGTCACAGGAATTTAGGAAACCCTGATTGGATTCGACCCCAAAATAGAAAAGGAGTCGAACCCTAAAAGGAGAACAAAACGCGTCTGTCGGTCGACCGGGACCAACCGAGAGCTAGCTCTTGTCAGTCGGTCGACCACTCCGGTCGACCGTTCCTTTGCCACGGTCGACCGGACGGTCGACCAGGCCATATCTGTGCACATCGTGCACACCGGTCAACCGGGCGATCGACCGGGAACACCAGTCGACTGGATTCTGCTTTGGCCTGTTGCAAGCGCCGTTCTTACTCCCTTTGACTTTCGATCTCTGCGCTATCTCCTCTATCTCCTCTCTCTACAGTTCTTAGTAGCAACAATCACAATAACAACTGTTCACAAGCTCATCTGTCCAAACAATTTACAAAAACAGAAAAATTGAAGAAAATCAACAAAAAAATGATGGGAAGCGTTGCAAAAAATCAAACCTAGAAAGATTCTAAGTTCACATTCAGCCTACTTAGATAATTCTATTGAAAAACTAAAAATGAATAACATCAAATCTGAATTCAGAAACCCATCATCAATTTCAGAATGAGCAACAAAATTCGCAGAAATATCTGATCTTAAACAATGCGGACTAACAAAATTGAGACAAAAAAAAAAATTAAAACAAACCAGTCACCATCTCGAGCGTCTCTCTTTTCTCTCTGACAACATCTACTCCCAAAGCATTGAGAAGATTCATCGAAGAGCTCTTGAACTTAAGAATCGACTCTTTCAACGATGATGGGTAAATTATCTTCTCAAGTGAATTCGACTCCCTGAAAGCTTGCAGGACGTTCTTCAAACTTCCCACACTGACCTAAATCAATTGAACAAAATTAATTAATTACAAATAAATAAATATGTGGGGAGTCAATCAAAAGTGAACATCCGCTACACTAAAGAAATTAGATGGGTTCGAGAGCCAGGGCTCGACGAGGGTGGCAGTGTGGAAGATGACGTGGCAGCTGGAGCAGGCCTTGACCAGCGAAGGGACGTCGGTGACGTCAATGTAGGCGAGCTCGAAGTCCGAGGAAGCAGAAGCAGCAGGAGGCGGGAGGGAGGCGTCTTTCTACTTTTAACAAATGCAAATTCAAGCTCAGTTCATGGAGGGAAAGAGGATATCTCAGAGAGAGAGGAAGAGATCACGGGGGCTGGGCGGTGAGGGTCACGTGTGGGCCGTTGGATCATTAGGACTTGGATCGTGTGGACTCACTACTAAAAAATTTTCAGCACAAACGGTTCAAAATCGTTGGTGCAAGTTGTGCCAACGGTTATTATGGATGCACCCATAGTTGTGATCATTTGTACAATAAATACTATAATTTCAGAATTAAATAAATATTTATTTTCACGTAGGATATGTGGGTCTTGGGTTGTTATAAGATTTGCATGCGCCTATGGTGCACCAAAGGTTTTAACCACGGGGTGCAATGTTAGCATTTGTGACACGTATTTTGCACGTGTGTATGTTTGCACCAATGATTAATTTTAAAAATATTCAATAAAACTTGTATAATTATTTATTGAACAATAATATTCACAATGAATCACAGTTATCGAGTACATTAACATAAATTCTTACTATGAAAATTTCACAATTTTATAACCTGCAGAACTTTTTTGGAAAATAAATTTCTATCAAATCAAATTATAATCCAATACAAGAAAATAAGAGTTACAATCTCCCCAAAAAATGTCTACTAATGATTTCAATATAAGTCTAGGAAAAAAAAAAAAAAATTGTAACACATTGTTCCTATCCTAGGTAAATCCTTCATGTTCACTCGAATCTCCACGTTCATTAGCCTGACCTAACCCTTCAAATTCGTTCCATTCACCTTGGGCTGTTGCATCGAACATCTCTCTCATGCCAGCATTGTCTCCACCTGAGAATATATTGTGTTGTAGTACTAGATGGACCTCTTGACAAAGCGAAATGCCAGATGGGTCAGCTAATGAAGCTGGAGAACTAGCTTGAGAACTAGATGGAGGAGTGGGATTGAGAACGCCCTGCAATAAATTTATAATGAAAGCGACAATATGTTATAAAAATATCACAAGTTGCAGCTAAATTTTAATTATTTATAATTTTTAAGATGGCATATGTTGCATGAATTATGTAATAAGACATAGATGTGATATGAGTGTTCAGAAGTATTCCTACTGGAAAAATTAGTACCCCACCAAAGATTATGTCAGCAAGCAATGTCTAGAAATAACACTAAATTGACTTGCTTAATAGAATAGATACTTAATCTTTATTAGAACAAAGTATAAAACATGAGCATAGAGAATAAATTAATGTAGAAAATGTTGGAATTTCAGCAATAGAGAACATCAACACACCAGAAAATAGTCACTAATTATTCACTTGCATTGTATATTTAGTCACATTTTCATATTTATTATTATTTTAAACTCTGCTATTTAATGATTTTAATGTCATAGGTGTGCAAGTGTAATTAATGGAGAAGGAGAAGAAATGGATCAAATTATCCTAATTAATCCGGATTAATTAGAGATAAGATTATCTATCTAAATCTATCAACATAGATCTACTTGAAATCAGAAGTTAAGAAGAAATCTTACTTAATAAAACGGAGACAACAGAATAAGGCAATCCATGCCACACAAGATATGTCCCAATGACTAGATCCTGGCCGCGAAAAAAGCCATGTTTTCGTGGCTTGATTAAAGCAGTTGGGCCAGCATCTTTGCTCTTATCTTCAAGTGCATTCTGCCCCTTCATCTTCTCCTATAAATGGAGCACCATTCTAAGCAGAGAAATATACAGAAGAGAATTAGGGTTTATGTTTTACTTTTTAGCTTAGGATTATTGTTAGATAGTTGTTGAGAAGTTGTAATATCTATTTTTCTTCCTTTTAGGTTAGTTCAAAAAAGTGTGTGTGTGTGTGTGTGAGAGAGAGAGAGAGAGAGAGAGAGAGAGAGTGAATGAGAGTTGTAATTGTAATTAAAGTGACATCAAGATAATTTATCTCTTACAAATTCATCATCTCGATCTTACTGGTATGTAAATGTTTGCTTTCAATTATTACTCTCTTTGTTCAAATTTCGCCATGAGTAGCTAAATCAGTTTTCTGCGCTCACTATTCTCTTTCTTCTATTAGTTTTCTTCTTGATTGATTTATGAGAAAAAGAAACCCAACAGAATCATATGAATGCCTAATTTAAGTCTTGCATGTTTGCAAGTGTTCTTGAAGGCACATGAGAACGGGATTGAATTTTGTCAACTTTTATTTTGAAAACAAATCTTAAATTCATTTTTATTTTTTACATGAAGAAAAAACTTGATGATTTAACATTTAATTTAAGAATGAGTTTAAAAGGAAGTTAGTTTTTTAAAATTCATCTTATTTGTTTTACTTGAACGCTTCAAAGATTAAGTTTCAACTTTTTCTTATGATCAAATTGAGGTACTAAAACCTTCAAGAGCAGAATACATAGCTGAGTAGTAGAATAGTGAGCCCGGATCTTTCCTTCTCCTCAAAACAAACTAAAACATTCACTTCACTTGAGATTTCTTTGAATTCACCTTTTTCAAAATATCTTCTCATTTTTTATTTTTCTTTAATCCAACTCCAAACCAACCATATTCCCTTTTTCCCTTCTTTTTAAAAAAAAAAACAGAATTTGAACATGTTTTCTCAACAAAAATACTGAAAAGTTTGCATCGCATCTCTCCTTGTGGAATGACCCGTTAGTCCTAGGTTACAGGGTATTTTAAATCCAATCATCACACATGATTTTTCGGTTTCATTTTTTTATTTCTATTTGGTGTGTTGGAATTGCTCGGTGCGAACTGATCAGTCACCAATCATACAAACAAGCAAACAAAAGAAAAAAATGTTAGAACACACAAATTTAACAAGGCTCGGCAATTGCCTACGTCATTGATATAGAACAGGGAGAGATTTTATTAATCAATCAATTTCTGGATACAATCAATGGGGGCAAAACTCCTCTATATAGCCACGGTCCATTGGAATAAGAAAACAAACTACTCCGAATTCAGATTAGAAATAAATTCAAAACACACTCAGATTAGCCCAGAGGTAAACACTGTCGACAGTCGCTACTAGAAAACAACATAATTGCGATGAAAAAATTGCGTCGAAAAATGATTGACGCACAATTTGTGTCGAAATATCGCAAATTCGACGCAATCTGTAAATAATCAATACTTATTTACTGATAATAAAAAAATAAATCATAAATATCTGCACCGAATATTTGACGCAATTTGTGGAAGTTGCTCAAAAATTTGACGTACACTAAATAATTCCTATAAAAACTTTTGGCTGAAATTTCGTGGGAATATGGCGTCAAATATTTGATGCCATTTGTACAGTTTTTGTCGAATAGTCGACCCAAATGTAGATCATTTTAGTCAAATTTTCCCCAAATCTCCACTTTCTTCCCTCTCCTCTCCCTCAATTCATCACCTTCTCCCTCCCCCATCTCTCTCCTCGGCGTCTTCCCTTTCCCAGCGTCCTCCCTCCCCCGGCCGCCCCACCCTTCCCCCAGCTTCACCCTCCCCCAGTCTCTCGCTCCCCCTGATCCCCCTCCCCCCAGCCGACTCCCTCACCTGGCCCACTTCCTCCCCCACCTCCTCCCTCTCCACAGCCTCCTCCTCTCGCGACCAGCCCACTCCTTCCCTCGGCCTTCCTTTACCCCGACCTCCCCCTCCCCCAACCGGCCTCCTCCCTCACCCCGGCCCACTCCCACCCCCGGCCCATTCCCTCCTCTGACCTTTCCCTCCCCCGGCCTCCCCCTCTCTGGTCTCCCTCTCCCCCCGGCCTCCTCCATCCTGGATTGGGTAATTTCTCTCTCTCATTCTATTATTTATTATTAATCATTGTCATGTACTACTTGCTAATATGATACTATTGATTATGTTAAAACTTGTTTATACGATACTATTGATTAGGGATTTTGATTATGATTTTTACGGATTGGGATATTAAGCAATTAGGCATTTTAACTAGCATGTGGATTGTTGTTTTATATGTTCATTTGCTTCAGTTTTCATTAAAAGATTCTACATCTCTACTGAATGAAAACCTTTTGTTCATTTGACATTAAAACATACCAATATGCACCATAAACATGGACATGGATATGGATATGGACACGGACACGAAGACAAACATTGACACAGACGTGGACACGGACATAAGGCACAGGGCATAGACACGGACATGGACATATTTATGAAGCATGGACACGGACACGAGACACAAATACGTTTATGAAGCACAGACACAGACACGGACATGGGACACTGACACGACCCAATAAATCCTAAATTCCCACTCAACAAACAAGTAAATTATTTGTCTTATAACTTCTCTCTGATACAAACAACTTGTGGATCTTGAACATGTGGTCTTCATAGACCTTTTGTTCACATCATCAATTAATATTTATTGATAGTGGTTATTACAAGTAATGTTATTGTTGGATTGTTCTTTTGGATAAGTTTTGGATTACATTATAAAGTTGACACTGTATACGTGTGTGTGTGTATTTTGACTAATATTTTGGTAATACCTTCTTTTATTCTCTAGGCTATAACTACCTACGTGAACCTGGAGAACATAGGGGAAGTGCTGTCGAAATTTAGTCGAAATGCATGCATGCATGCATACATACATACATACATACATTCTGAAAGGGATAGGACCTATCACCCTTATTTGAACCCTTACTATGACATTCCATAAATCCTAACACAGACATGGAGATGAACTAATTGCATGTATTGTATGGTTGCTTAACTTTATATGTTATATACTTTATTTTAGTGTTGATTTACAAATATTTATTGTGCTACTGCTAACTTTATATCTTGAGTTTATAATTGTGAAACATAGGTCTTATAAAATGGTAGCATCAGCAAGAAACCAGTCCAGGAGAAAAAATAGGTCAGTTGGCCCGATCCAGATTGACGTAGATGGTTTCCCATTTGCATTCATTTTGACGTACTCTCTGAGCGCATTAGTCAGCATGTCTGCCATTGCAACGAATTCTCTCCGGCCTGGACGTCGCCTGACCACAAGAATTCAGGGAGAGTTGAAGCATTATATCATGAGTTGATTGTATGCTGTGTTATACTTTATTGAGATTTTATATTTATATTTATACTTTATTGAGATTTTAGCCTACATTGTGTTATATGCAGGTTGATTTTTCACTGTCGTCTTGGAATGACACTGGGGATATTTCAAAGAAGTTCCGCAAGTGGTTCAACGACAATGCTAGGAAGAAGTAGAACAACAACAAAAATCGCTCCTTGCATTGTACTTTTAATCGCTGTCAAGGTTCCATAACTAAAGCTACTGTATTGCAATCGGACAGAGTCGACAATGAGATTTGGATGAACCTTTTGTCGACATATGAAAAGAACAGTCAGGATGACGAGAGTGGATTGGTAAAATAAAAAAAGTTATGAATTGTTTATATATTATTATACACGGTACATTTATTGACTTATTTATTTTTAAATTTGTAGTCGAAGAGGGAAAACTATAAAGCCTCTCGCGCTGCACATGACTTGCTGCATAGGATGGGTAGAGACACTCTTTCGGTGTGGAAGAGCAAATTTGTAAGTATAAATTTATATTCATTTAGTTTTATAGCATATTTTCTTTTAAAATTAATTTGATTTTTAAAGTTTCTTGCATTTCTAATAGAGAGGCCCGCAGGAGGGAGCCGAATGCAAAGGAGATCTACAAAAAGAAATTTCTGAAGATGGATGCGCCTCGATGCTCCTGAGGGCAAGCATCCCATATGCCTCACACCGGGGGCAAGCCAGTCGCCGACGAAACCATTTCTGTTGGTGTAAGGATTAAAAGTTTTTTTTTTATATATCCTCATATTTTAGGAAAATGATAGAAATCCAATTATATTTTTAATTCCTTTGTTAATTTTCAGCTTCAGCTCGAGAGGAATTATGATGCGGTGACAGTAGATGGCAGCAACGTGAGCACTGCCAACACATGAGTGTTTTCCATTTTATCAAAGGGAAAATTTTACAACAAATCGAAGAGAAAGTACAAGTAAGAAAATTGAAAATTATAAGAATTCTCTTCTGAGATTTCTGGGGAAGTGTGCCGGTGAAAGCCTGGATAGCGTGTGACTACTTTGTTCTATTGATGCTGCGAGCGATTGATTCTTCGGATTTTCTGCTTGAATTCCTTTTCGCCTGATTCTAAAAATTTCTTGAGAATGGAAGATTTAGGGTATTGGCACCCTGAAAGAGAAATAGAATTCTATGAACAAGCATAGTAGCTAGAGTTTGATCTCTTGCGCGAATTCCAGTTGCCTCTCTAAAAATCTAGCTTGCCCTGAACCTTCATTGCAATGCGCTATTTATAGGTTTTATGAGATGCAACTACTCTCCTAAAATTTAGCAAATTAATTAAGTCAATCTAGCTTCGTGTCTGAAGCTTAAATAGCTTCGCTGCGAAGCGAACACAGCTTCAGCGAAGTTAGAAGTGCGCATGTAAAGCTAATTAACCATTTGGCACAGGGTTGTTCACCAATCTCCTGATTTACTCCACTTAATGATGGAAATTTCCTTGATATTCTCCAACTAATAAGGAATAATGAGATCACAGCAATTAACTTCCAAAAAATGATATCAGTCACATTAATCTCGTGTTGAGATTTAAAATGGTAAAAAATAACCAAAAGAGTTTTCAGCGGAACTAAGCTTCAGACGAAGCTTGAATGAGCTCGCAATGGAGCTATGCAAGTGGTCTTAGGTGAAGCTGAGATTGAGCTCTCAGCGAAGCTAAAAAAATCTTCATGCGGAGTTAGATTTGGAACCCTCAACGGAGATGAAAGAAGCTTCATGCGAAGCTAAGAGATGAGCCCGCAGCGGAGCTAAAAGGAGCTTCGTGCTAAGCTATAATAAACTTGCAGCGAAGCTAAAAGTTACCCCTTATAAAGCTTGAGTTAGCTTCTTAGGCGGAGCTAGCCCAGTGAACCTAATGTTAAGCTCACTTAGCCTTTTGAACTTCTTCAGAAGGTAGTACCTGGTTCACTGTCTGTTTCACTGGATCAGTAGAGTCCAAGCACTGGTTTGTCCATCATGGATGGACATGTCTTCAGTTTGTCTCTGACTTATCTTTTAGAAGTGTCAACAAGTTAGACATCGTTCCAACCGGTTACAAAGCTGCCTTGGAGTTAGTCTTTTTGGAGTGTCAACAACGAGCGACTCTCGAGACATTTGGACGTGTGACAAAGATCGGGCTGCACGTGGATGTTCTCAGAGGCACCAGGGCCGCTAGGAGGGACGCCTATACTTTCCAGCTTAAGTAGCAGGTTCAGGCCCTGAGACAGGAGTTGGAGGCCCTGAGGCAACAGTTAGAGGCCATGAGACAGCAGTCATGGGCCAACTGACAGAGCATGGCCAGTTTGGAAGCTGCTCAGAGAGAGATGCAACAGTTCATGACCCAGTTTATGGCGAGTCAACAAAGCACTGCGGCAACGACAATGCTGGCGGGGACGATGTAACGCTCCGATCTGACGGATGCGGAGACATTTTTGCGACATATATACGTAGGTTGAAGATACCTTCATATATATATATATATACGCTAAGCATCATACAGAAAAGAATCAGAGTACGAAAGTCCGTGGTGCATTATATATTCCAACATATGAGTACAATTACAAGTTATCACAGGATATGACATAATGTTATAAGAATATTACATCACCGATAGGCACAAATGCGAGAATATAAAGAGATATACAATTATGAACATTACAAAAGATGCTCATGAGTTACAAAAAAAAACTCGGGAGATGAGCATGGGGCCTAGAAGAATGGGGCTTCAGATGGTCTGCCAAAGATCTACGCTTCCTCTGCACATTTCTGATCAGCAACCGAAAATTCACAAGCTTCAAACTCCGGGATCTGAACATGCAGGTCCAGAGAAGTCAGAACTCCCCAAAGAGTGACGTGGTTAATGCCAAGTGGCGTACATAGATAAGCACACATGAATCGATAAATCCAAATCAAAGAGCATGTATTGAAAATCATGTCGTGAGCATAAGCATACACGAGTACGTAAGGAGGTAACAAGTAAAGTAAATTTGGTAAAATCAGTTATATAAGCTCAAATTATCGATCCGTAAGGTTAGTACGTCGAAGGAATAATCCAAATAAAAACCCTCATATATATATCATATATACTTCATGTCACTGTATCCTTAGTTCATATAACTTGAGTTTCTCCTAAACTAGGAAAACAACATAAAAACTAATAAAATCGACAAAACTGATAACACCGATAAAATCAATAATACCGAATACAAGCAAAATAAGCTGTATAAGCTCAATTTACGGCTTCATGAGATAAGTACGTTGAAGGAATAATCCAAATAAGAAAACCCTCATCTATATACCTTATGTCCCATGTTACCGTAATCCGAGTGTATACAACCCGAATTACAAAACATACAACAAACTATTAGTTGGCATCTTTTATTATTATTATTACTTATCTTACCCATATATATAAGTATGTGCCTTAGCATCCCGATACATATACATCCATATATGAGTAAGTCGAGATTGTTATTGGAAACTTATGATGAAACCAATGTGTTATGTATACAGTGGGTCCTGTACATACCCGGGACCACCACTCAGGATGTTTCGGTGCTAATCTCGAACCTGTCGCTAGGCAAACTAGAAGGTAGGTCTTATTGTATGCCCATTCAGGAATGTAACAGGAAGTAGGTAGTCAGCGCTCCCCTCGGAACACCTGTAGGCCCTCAGGTAGAACTGAAAGTTTGAGTTGCACAACATACCTAATACCACTGTAACATATCCACCATTTGAAGTCCATCAGTTTTTCTCTTACCCGATGTAAGTTAGTCTTTTTATAGTTTATTATTATGTAATTATCATATTACAGGAACAACAGGAGCTGGACAGGTTTAGGAATTACAAGAGTACATAAGTACTAGAAATACAGTTCACTGTATATGTAATACATGATAGCAAGAAAGGATTCCTGAAATATGGTTATCACAAAACAAGCTGTAATGTGTTAGGTGACAGGTGTTAAGTGATATCAAACAGATGTCAGGTGATAATAGGCAGGAGTCAGTTGGTAACATGCAGGAGTCAAGTGGCAAGTAATGGCATGGTGGATATCACTATCATATATCTCAATACAGGAACACAATATCGATAGGGGATCGCACGAATACAAGAAAGCGGTATCGATACAGGAGATCGGTATGAATACAAGGAAACGATATAGTTTGGGAAAATAGGATAATACAGGTTTCAAACTCTTCACAACCATCAAGGAAATAATAATAGTTGAATTAACAAATAGACAATCGAGCATTCTAGCAAGCGTACATTCAAGTGAAGCTAAACAAGCTGGAGGAAGCTAACATACAACACAAACGTCATCACGTTCGGCGTGGTTACTATTCATGACAAGGCTAAACGCATACGACAGAGTGAGTGTATGAACGCTATTCTACCGTGTGGCGAAGCCATGCTCATGACGTAATTACGCTCAAATGGAGTTAGTGGTAAAGTGCTGAGCGATGGTTCACCTACCAGGCGTAGCTAAAAGCACTGATGGTCTGAACGCACTCCTCTTTCGAGGGAGTGGGTGAGAAGACCATAAAGGTTGGAGGGCCGAGAGGCCAAGTAGATACCTGCAGAAGTGTTAGTACCAAACACACGCATATAACCAGTAGTAATTAAACTATCAGTAATGTGGTTAAATCGGAGGTTGAGCAAGATAGAAAAAGGTAAGCGAGCATATAAGCGAACAATCAAGCGGGCTAAGTAAGCTGGAGCGAAGCTAACGCACAACGTTAAACACTATCACACCTAATGTAGTTACTGCTCACAAGCAAAATCACGATAATGTACAACAATCGCTCGCGGTTTAACTACACTCGGATGGAGTTAGAGATAGAGCGCTGAGCGCTAGGCTCGCCTACCAGGCGGAGCATGAGAGCCTGAAGGCTAAACGCAGCACGAAGGCTGGGTATAGAACCTGTACGATATGTTAGTACCATATGAGCACACATAGAAACATGATAATAGCTAAACTATCGTGGAGTGGTGAAACCCAGAGGCTGCGTGTGGAGCCCAGAGACTAAATGACCATGAAGAGTCGGCCACGCATGATATCAAAGCAGTAAAAGAACATATCACAGGCATGGTAAATATAAAAGAAGTAAGCTAACCTAGTACAAACATTCATCACAGGTATAGTATATGTACAGTTACAATACTGATACACAATACACAAAATACAATTATAAAAGTACACCTAGAGGGGGTGTAATAGGTGTACAAGCTAATCTAGGACAAATGATGCGGCATTAAAAACTAAATGCTAAACACACACTATGTGTAACCAAGAGTGAGTTTGAATTCCGTGAAGGGCTCTGTAACTACTCCTCTAGATTCTTCTAGATTAAGAATTGAGGTGCTTTAAAAACTCTCTTGATTAAACACATGTGTTGGCACACAAATAATATCTAGCATGTATGTATGTATCATGTGTGTGTGTGTGTGTATATATATATATATATATATATATATATATATATATATATATATATATATATATATATATATATATATTATATATATATATATAGGGAGCTGATCTCCTTAGAACGGTTCTCACGGATTTCTGTAAGAACTTTCACGTGGGTCGTCGGATCTGATAGATCAAATCAAATAAAACTAGATTTCTATCAGATCTGACGGCTCACGTAAAAGTTCTCACATGAATTCGTGAGAACCGTTCTTAGGGGATCAACT
>JAVJIF010024297.1:0-67628 GCA_038442645.1 Agave tequilana
AATCCTAACTGAGAACTTGTAATTACAAAATTTAAAAAATTAAATCACAAAAATAAATTGGGTTCAGCATATTATCTGTTCAAGTAATAACTGAAACCCTAATAATTAAATCACAAAAAATAAAAAAATTAAATCACAAAAACTCAGATTAACAGATTCTTGACAATTATCTACACGCTTCAAGTTGATACTCACATTTTCTACTGGAACATTGCAAACAACCCTATATATTTATTTATTAAAAACAACAACAACTAAAGCCTTTGTCCCAAGTATTTGGGTAGGCTACATGAACCGAAGAGAATTACGCCGGATCGAGCACATGGATCATCTTTCTCCACTCATTCCTATCGAGCAATATGCCTTCACTAAGACCTTTAGCCTCTATATCTGTCGTATTATCTCCATTCATATTTCTTTGGTCTCCCTTGCGCTCTTTTAACTTGCCCTAAATTGATACGCTCTACTCGCGGACTGACGCATCTGTAGGTCTATGTCGTACATGACCAAACCATCGTAGGCGGTTTTCTCTCATCTTCTCTTCTATAGATGCTACACCTATCTTAGTCTAATATCCTCATTTCTCACCTTATCTCTCCGCGTGTTACCACACATCCAATGAAACATGCGTATCTCTGCTACACTCATCTTCTGGGCATGATATCTCTTTATTGCCCAACATTCTGTGTCATATAAAAAGCTGGCCTAATAGCAGTCTGATAAAATATTAGATTAAGAATTAAGTAAACATCCTAATGACTGCTTGCCAATATCCAAATACATGAAAACCAGCACAAATAATATTATCTGAACCCTAACAATTATTTGTTCAAGTAAATGGTAAATAAACTTAAAAAATTATAAAAAATAAGTTACAAAAAACCTAGATTAATAATTATTTGAAACCCTAAACCCTAGATTTGGCCAAGAACTTACGCAGATCCCTGATTATACATGTCGACGAAACGGTGATGGGGAGCGATCGATGGAAGACGAGGAGGAGGCGATCCATCGTCAGAGATCCTGATCGGAGATGAGAAGCACCGTCCGTCGTCGGAGATCGCGATCGATGGGGAGACGAGGAATGAGATGGGGAGAGAGAGAGGAGAACAAGGCAGCGACGCCGACTCGAGAGTCGACGCCATGCGACGCGACGGTGCAAAGGAGAGAGAGTTTGACGACGACGGTGCAGAGGAGAGAGTTTAAGAGAGGAGGGGCATGATTGAGGGCTAGTCTAGAGGAGAGAGGGGATCTCAGAGTGTAACACTTGTCTTAAGTAATCACCTTTTTTCTAACATTTAAATGTTTTAGGGAGGTGATGGGAAGTAAGAATTCATGTTAGATACTATACATTATACTATGTCTATTAGTATGTATACACATATGTATGTATAAGAAATAAAATACAACCTCATGCTTGTTGACTTTGCCACCATACCCCCTACCATGCTTGTGGGTACTAGTACCTCATGAAAGGGAGAGGCATGGAGCCTTACTTATAGGGTAAGGTATAGGAGTAGAGTGATGGGGTTAGGGAGGGACACTTGTCATGAGATTATTGAAGAGATTGTGCTATAAATAGGGGGGATGAAGAGAAGAACCTCATTTGCCACACTCTCTCTTTCTCTTCATTTTTCAACTCCCCAAATATTTTCCCCTCTTCTTTTTTTCAGGCGGCCAAGTCCAGCAAAGCAGCAGCTCAAATCCTCCCCTTTTCTTCACAAAAACACACTCTTTCTCCCTCTCATTCCTCACAAAATCCCTTACTTCCTTATACAAGAAAAACCTCCTTTACATGTTTTAACTCCTCCAAAGATCAAATAGAACAAGCTAAAGTGGTGATCTAACATCGCCATAAAAAGAAATTCTTGAAGATAAGATTTCGAGTTAGGAGGGTGATATTGGTTGAAAGGTAAGCATATCCTTAAGATTCTAACCCCCTTACACTCTTTAACTAAGAACTAATTATGATGATTTTGTGACCTTGTAGACTCTATTAAAGCGGGAGACCAAGCTTGATAAGGAGATACTCGCTTCAAGGGTGAGTAAAACATTCGAACCCTACTAATATAGTAGGTAAAGTAAAACTTGAAATAAAGTGAGGAAATTTCTAAATTATAAATGGACGAGAAAATGAAAGATGATGCTTGAGAATGGTTTATATGTTTATGTATACATTATGAACAATCATGTGGTGTTATGTTGTTGTATTTCTTATGAATGCTTAAAGGGTGCATGATCGACACATTATTGTATATGCTTAGTAGTCTAACACATGCCTCTTAAAAATAGTTTTATGAATGAACATCATACTTGACTTCATGCACATTTTGGCTACACATGTATTGGAATGATATAACATGTTAGTTATCTTGAAAAGGCTTGCATGTTGTTAGTTTAATAAGTGGTTACTTATACATGTTAATGTCTTTCTTAAAATTGGCATCATGTAAAGTAGGAATCATGTGAATCCTTTATGTTATTATTGTCTTATGCATCCTTGCATGTGGTTATTGCATGAAGGATATGATATTGCATGTTATGATACGTGGTAAACGTATCGGAGGAAGGGACCGGGTTGAACCGAGGTGATCGAAGGGGAGAATAATACGCGATAACGTATTCAGAGGAAGGGACCAGGTTGAACCAGAGGTGATCGAAGGGGAGATTATTTTCTATGTTGATCATGTATGCATGTTGAGATTATATCTTATGTTGATCATGTATGCATGTTGCGATTATATTCTATGTTGATCATGTATGTATGTTGCGATTATATTCTATTTGATCATGTATGCATGTTGAGATTATATCTTATGTTGATCATGTATACATGTTGCGATTATATTCTATGTTGATCATGTATGCATGTTATGTTAATATGGTTAAGTTAGAAATTGTATGTTAAAACTATAAAGAATTGATATTCCAGACTCTAAGATAAGTCGACTTACCTAGGCATTTCACCGTATTAGTCGACTAGCCATGGGGCTAAGTCGACTATGGAAGGGGAAAATGGGTAGACAAGTCGCTGGAAACACATCTTAGTCGACTATATATATACTGTAAGTCGACTAGCCTCAGTTACAGGAAACAAACGAGAGTAGACATCTTCTTTTGATCATGACTAGTCGACTATAGATGATAAATAGTCGACTAGAGCCTATTGTAGTCGACTACACCAGAAAGGGTAGTCGACTATAATTGTTATAAATGACAAACAGATAGCAGCATATCCTTTTGATTCATATCTAGTCGACTATAGATGAGGTATAAGTCGACTAGTACATAGAGTAGTCGACTACATAAATCACTGGCAGCAAACAGAGAGTAAATACTTTGGATCAACCCCAGTCGACTATAGCTTCAATGTTAGTCGACTAATAGGGTATTAGTCGACTATAGGAATGGGCAAGTCGACTAACAGGACCTGTTACTGTGTTTGGGTCGGAACTTCATCTAATACCTAAAACTTCACATATATGGTATAAAAATACAATTGTCAACCTGATGATAAAGTCCAAATAGACCTACTTAATGGGCATGCATAAATATTATTTTACTCACTGAGCTGTCGAGCTCACTCTGTTCTCATTATCACCTTCAGGTTTGGACAAGGTAAGGGACCCGCTTAATGGCAACATATGTGGGATAGGTGTCAACAGGACATTTTACCCTTTTTGCTTGTTCTTTTAATATGTATATGGTTGTAGAAAACTATGCATAACTTCTATTTGGATGTTTGTTATGAACTTGTAAATATTGAAATGCTCGGTGCTAGACTCAAAGCTTGTATTATATTTTGAATAGTAATGTATTAGACTATGTTTTCTTATGAGTTGTCGGACCAATATTTTAGGGAAATGCTAAATCATGTTAAGATCATACATGCTACCAGAGTGGAGATTGATGTAAAGTATAGAGCAGTCTGATATTAGTAGTATGGAAGTATTGTATCTTGATGGGTCCCACGCTTGGATAATCTGTAATGATTGTAATCAATGAAAATTATTAACTGGGACCGTTACACAGAGGGAATAAAATTATAAAAGAGCCCAAAAGGGAGAGAGATCTTGGAGGGAAATAAGTAATAGAAGGAAATTTTGGGGAGGTTGGGGGTCACGTGACCCCATGGACCCCACTCCCCGCCTCTGCATTCTTGGTCGATTTCGGTCGGTCGGGTTACAAATTTGCAAAACCGACCCAAATCGAATAAATCGAAATACCCAAAATTCCTAAACCGAAGCGCATCGCTTCGTAAAAAATCAATCCGAACTGCCTGAACATCCGCGGTTCGATCGGTTTAATCTGTTTTACTATTTAAATGCTCTCCCCAGTTTTTGTGTCATTTTACCTGAAAAATTCGTTGGGTCCCGCATAGAGTACTTTTCTAAGGCATTCCTTACAAATCTCTGCTTTTTATATATGGTAGCTCCAGTAAGGCCCTTGACTGAACGATCTCTTTTCTTTTATTGGACCTTCGACAAATTTAATTTATAGAATTGAATCAAACCTATGGTCGCATATATCCTGGTACAATTTATTTTACATAAAAACATTTGAAGTAAATTTAATTTTTACATATACTTGTATCAATTTGCAAGAAAATGAGAAGGGGAGAGAAGGTTGGGCCTCGGGCCTCGGGCTAGGCTAAGAGAAAATGAAAGGTGAAGGAAGAGGTGTGGGCTGGGCTTCTCTATGTATTATAATTATTATTTTCTATATTATTTATCAATTTGATTTATAAATTATTATTATCATTGTTATTTCATATATAATTTACATTGAGATATTAATTATTATTTAGTATTAGCTATTATTATTAATTGTTATTAATTAATATTATTATTGTTATTAGTGTATAATTGTTATTGATCATTATTGTTAATATAATTTATATTTACTATTAATTATTGTTACTTTTTGGTATTTATTATTGAGATTATTATTTAATATTAATAAGTATTATTGAATAGGGATATTACATTTATAGATGATATCCAACCATATAAAAAGCAGGAAGGCTGAGCTTCCAGTTTAGGTGTGTATGTGTTTGTTCAATTATTTAAAGAAGCTAAATTATATTCTTTTCGAAACTGGACTTGTTTAACTTGTTGAGCGAGCCTGAGCTGACCCTTGAACTTTACGGGTCCCTTTTATGGTTGAGATCTAATGAGAGGGTACTAAGGGTTTCAATAAGGCCCAAGAATTTATGTTATCTTTTTTTTGGAGAACTTGTTCCATGTCTGAAACTGATGGTTGAGTGTACATGCAACAATGGATTTTGTTTAGGTGAAAACATCACAAGAGTATGATTTTCAAAATTTAAATGTACATACAATGCACATGCATGCTCACTTGTTAGGATTAGACGTGAATAATCGTAAAGGTTGATTAATATCAGATTTGGCAGTTTTCTTTTCTGGATTTATTTTGAGTCCGAGTTGGATTCAAGTTTCTTTTATTCTAATTGAATGTGTTTTGAGTCTGAGTTGGATTCAAGTTTCTTTTATTCTGATTGAAAGAGTTTGTTTAGGATTAGGAGAGTTTTATGATTTAAAATAACCTCTTAAGGGTGACCTTCAATGTATTCCAAGAAATACTATGAATTTGTAATTTCTAAGGGTGTAATTCATCTAGGTGAGAGATTCGTGAGAGAACCTTACCACAAGAGTTCGCTATTCTTGATGGTCATCAAGAGCTTGTAACTTCTCAGCGTGAGGTGTAAGTAATTCTTATTGTACTTTTCTAAAATTTTATAAAGTTTCTTCTCCTCCCGTGGACGTACACACGATCTTGTGAGATGGATGGCTCCGCTTGCGAAGTCATTGGCATTGGGATAGTCAAGGTTACAGAAAGAGATGAGACGGGCGCGTGCTCTAGAGGCAGTCCGGTATGTCCTAGAGGCACGGGACAATCTAATATCCATAGGGGTGCTCGATGAAAAAAGATGTCGGATGCAAATGCAACAAGGCGTTGTCACAGTCAGCCAATAAGACAGGGTAATCCTGAAAGGAGAGAATTGTGGAGGGTTATACAAGTTGAAGAAAGAAAACTTAGTTTGAGAAGTTTTCAAAGATAGGCTTGGAAAGGAGCACATCACGAGGTTGAGCTTCAAGGAAGATTGTAACGGAACGTGAATCAGGTCAAAGTGTTACAGAAAGGAGAAGGTGCATTCGGATAAGGTCTGAGATGCTCAAACCAGGGCGATAAATCTGCCAAAGGCCTGGGAAGAGGGGGCAAGAGTTAAAGGCTTGAGTTAAAGGCTTCACAGTATGGTTACAATCAAGGAAAGTACTCCAAAATCTCAAGGTGTTTTACTAAAGACTTGAAAAGCAAGTCAAGGTGGAGATTGTTAAGATTTTACTTTATTTTCAAGAAGAGTTGATGGTCCAAGAAAATCCAATTGAGTTGGAGAAGACAATGACTTGAAGCAGAAGAAGGAAATAAAGGTGGAGCAGTTTCCTTTTTAGACTCTTACGAGTTTCCTTTTTTAGAGCAGTACGAATATGATTCAGATTCTATTCAATGTAGGCTTGTTTCTAAAATTGAAGGATTTAGAATTCTTCTAGATCAAGGAGATCAACTTCAAATAGGATTAAGATTTTTTAAACATCCAATGGCCAAGATCATCTCATAGTCCAAAATGAGTTGTATTGTAAAATCCTATAAATAAATATTATAACCCAGTATTGTAAATTAATCTCAAGTAAAAGAGATCAGAAGAAGCTAAGAAAGAGAGAGCAAGGTGAATTTCATAGAGAGAAGGTATAATCTTGTAATTTAAGTTTAGATTCAAAGGGAAGGTGCGTACTCTTGTGGTATTAAGAGAAATGTTAGATCTCTTTGTATCAAGTTTATTAATAAAGCTCTCTCAAGTTCTCTCCCCCGTGGACGTGGGCCCAGTTTGGGCCGAACCATATTAAATCCTCGTGTTATTTCTTATTACTCTTTTGTTAGATATTTCTAGTTTGCTTTACAACAGTTTTCTTTTTGTAAGTATCATCATATTGTCAAGTTCTATAAACGTCGATCCCGAGAGTAACAATTGGTATGATATTGCCGATTTGTTATAACACTTACCTCCGAGGTTGTTTTCTCCAAAATAGCGAAATACAGTAATAGAAACTTGGCATTCATCTCATGTTGTTCTTATGGTCTGATTAACACGGGTAAAGAGATTTCATGATACTTTGTCTCACCTCTAGATGGTGAAAACAAAGCTTTTGTTTCATAAGAGCCACTGCCAATATTTGCTGAAGAAAATCTGGATTTTAAGGCAGCAATAACATTTTTCATTAATATGACAAAATACCATCAATTAAATGGATTTGAGGATTAAAAAAACTACTGACTTATCAAGGAATTAGGATGCAAACATATAAAAGAGGCTCCTATATGAGCTAATACTCGTTCACATCAATGCAATTCAAACTTTCAGCCAGTTCTCATTGTTTGAAGGATCTTGGATGACGAAGATGGTTTAATTATTTGCAACATGGTGTTGCTGTATTATGTGGAAATTGTCGAAACAGTATTATTGGAGAACACTAGTGTAATTCGGTGTCTAGTTTCTTTTAGTAGGTAAATAGTAATTTCATATATGGTTGCGATGAGAGGTAGGTGATGCATGTGTGGCATGTAGGACTACCCATACTTCATTCTTCATCATGTGAAAATTATCTGACGTACAAAGTAACATTATGTTGTGTCTATGAATATCATATTAGTTAATTTTGTATTTCTATAGTATAAAATCTGTAGATTGTCAAAGTGCTCTCCTTAGTTACTAATACCATATAATTCATATGTTTGATTTATTACCTAGAATCACAATAGCAAGCAACCATGTATTGGCTACCATTCTAATTGTTCAATCATCTTCTGTTTATTTTATTGTTATATTGTGGTCGCATGTTGAAATAAGTGATCATTGAACAAGAAGGTAATTTGTATGTAATTCAGAGAAATGATATTTCATGCGTATGCTCAGTGTAATTATCCCATGTGGGTATGTAAAAGATTGTGCCTTAGTTTCTTTAGGAGGATTGCTCCATTGTGCGCATAGCACATACTATTGTTTATCCTGATTGTATGGTTGCCGAACTGAATTTTAGGCACTATTGAACTAGATGTTAGAGAGGGTTTTATGCGGGTTTGTTTCGTCAGACAATTGATCTTTTGGCACAATGACAAGCGTTAAAATAAGCCCAGCCTACAGGTTTATTTTAACCTGGGTTAAAGCCACAAATAAGAGTTTACATTCTTCCAAAAACTTTGATCCAACTAGAGAGGTAAAAAAAAAGTACGAGGGTTTATGTAGCTGCGTAGAAGGAATTGTCATTATTAAGCTTCCCCTTAATCCGGATCAAGCACAGGCCTTAGTCCGTTTCCAAACAGGGCCTTAAGAACCTAGTTCAGATGGTATTTCTATCTGTAAATATCGAGAATGATAATCATATATATATTGTCACCTATATCATTGAGGTTGAGTAATATAACATTTCATTTAGACAACAGGTTACATCTTTCTTGCATGCACATTACTAATGGCTATATTCTGCTGTTAGGAATAGAAATTTGTAACCGTGTGTACTGGAAGAGGGATGGTACTGATGTCTCTGGATGTTCTGCATTGTCATTCTTGGACAATTTTGAATGGGGCTCAAGGACACACAGACCAGTTCGGCCTAGTCTGTGTTTGACTACAAAAAGCGGGCATAACAACGTGCACCCCAAACCGATCATTGTCTTTCTGGTTTGGCAAGCAGTTTCTAGAAGGCCGACAAGGGAAGACTACAGCACCCAGGCCTGATTTGAGTTTGCTTGAATTATAATAATGTTCTTGTCATCTATGCTCAGTCTCTCTTAAAGACTCATTTCTAATGTGTTAATCTGTGTAGTCTGCTATTTTTTCAACTAGATCACATAGCCAGATCCTTTAAGAAGTCACGGAATGATCTGTGCATTAGATCTCTCAGGATAATATCTGATTGAGTCACATAGTTAACATTGTAGCATATATAGGGGAAAGTATTGATTTCACATCGTCCTCTTTTTCTTTGTGAGCATGGTGATGTCTAACACCGATATTTTGCATTCTTGAAAAGAGAAAGTACTTGCATGATGCTACCCAATGAAGATCGATTGCTTGCTCTAGAAGTGCATTGTCTGCAGAATTACTGTCCATTGTGCGATAACTTTCATTGATGTGTTTGTTATTCTGTGTGCAGAGGAATCTTGTATCAGAGGCCATGAAAATGTCGCATATTGTCAACAAAAGTTAAAGTGAGCCGAAAAGGCTATAGTCCACTCCCTTTGGGCGAAGGCCAAGGAGCAAAGGTAAGGGACCAATCTATGTAGTAATGCGATGGCCTTGTGCTTTGCCTTTTGTTTTCAGGCCTTTTTTCTTTCAGAATCGATGATTCTTAATTTGCATGCAGAGAAACGGTCCAAGAGTCTGCATCTCACATGAAAACCACAATTGTTTCTTGATTAAAACTCAGTCGTGTTCCTTTTGTTGGGTCTCCCTTCTCCACCGCTGGTAGCAAACATGACCCGGATCCACAATAGTTTAAATAATGGATGATGAAGTTTTTAAACAGCCTTCTACTGTCCAGCTAGCATACGTAGATGCTTTTACTTTTATTTCTATTATCAGTTTTGTGTGTTAATGCATCGTGGGATTTGAACCCTAGATCTTTTTCACGATCGTTATATGTTTGACCACCATGGTGCACCACCGTTACTTTTTTTTGTGCATTGCTTGTAAAATGTACCCAGAAAAAGGCGATAATAATTAAAAAAAAAGTGACCCAGTGCTGAAGACAACTCAAGGCCCAGTTTACCTCTAACATCCTACTCTAAAGCTGCAAATGGTTTAAGATTCAGCTGCCATTATGATATCATCATGCATATGGTTCATTAACAATTTAGCTTCCTAGATGCTGATCTACATTCTGACTGAATCTATAATTTCTTGTTAGATGGTTTACTCATGCGAAAACCTTTACCTGAAAACAATTCTCTTTATAGAGCTTCTTTAGTTCTGTGGGATTAATCAAAGTTAATGGAAAATTTTGCTTCCATGCTCCCAATCTAAAATGCTGCATTTGTTCTAAATCTTGATTGTTTTTCTAAAACGTGAACATATGTGTGAGCTCAAACTATATGAAATATCCGAATGACATACCGAAATTGACATCTTACTATCCAAATACATGTATAATCAATTGTCACATCCAATATCGTATGATGTAACATCGTTAAAAACAAGCTTAAGCTACTGGTATCTTGGTTATCATGATCAAAATTAGGGTCTAACTCTTGCGGTCATGCTAAGCAATCAAAAAAAAAAAAAAAAAAAAGGGTCTAACGCATTTGTCTCTGTAACTGTGACTTGATTCTTTGGTATCCAATTATCAATTCGAATTCAAATTTGTTTTTAACTAATCATGAAAAATCTGTTTCTTTGATTATGTTTGCTCATTGTTGTGGTTAGATTTCCTTTATTCAGCACAAGATATAGTGGACCTCATCACTGCATGCTTCCCTTCTGAAGAGCATAAAACTGGGCATGTATCCTTGCTACCGAGCATTCCTCATGTGATCTTCCATATATGCATGAAACTAAATTATAGATAATGAAAGAGATGGGAACTTTCCACTTGGTTGCATTTAGATGCTCCAAAATCTGGGAGAGCCTAAAATTGACATCAATCAAGTAATAAAGTCACTGCTCCAATCATCTCTCTCCTCTTATTTCTTCTAAAGGTTATGATGAGATGCATGTTTGTAGGCTAAAGCCAAATAGGGGGAATCTTTCAGACCCCAAGTTAGTAAACCTTCAACTATAATTACTATGGATTCTTCTCATGCTTTATACTTGGAAACAAAATGGCTCTTGTGAGGTTGTAGGGTCCTTGCTAGCTACAAGATCCTATTCAACTACCTTTCCATGTGCTAGGGTTTACCATTAGATTTTATTCTAAATTTTTTCTCTAGTTGTAAGCCATGTGAGAGTTTTGGAGGCTTTGACCCCTTCCTCTTCTCTCCATGGAGCTAGCTAGCACCATGGAATCCAATGTTAAAGGTCCAAAATTTTCTCAAGAAAAAAGAAAAGAAAGAAAAGGAAAAAGGAAGAATAGAGCTAAAAGTCCAAAAGAGAGTGATGAGGATTAAAGGGGATGGTGGGCATGGGAAGTGTGGGAGCTGCCTATGGCAATAGTGGACATGGTGTATGCCAATATCTCGTTGTTCCCCACGTGGGCCAAGGATTACAATTTTGTTGTTTTTCATCAAGAAACAAAATCAAGAAATTGTTAAAATTTTGAGCAATCATCAGCTAAGGTTTGTGTTTATGTTAAGACTCTTTAAGAGTTGCCCGAAGAGTCTTTTTTTTCCGTAGGAAAATGCGCACTGAGATTCAATTGATGACCACCGGGGGCTAACCCTGGTCACGGTGTAAGGGTCTAACTCGGGGTCTAACCATGGTCACGGTGGTCGGAATTAAATTTATTTAAATATGTTCACGGGGTAAGGTTCAAGCCGCCGACCTGTGGACGAGCGAATTCTAATAACCCAAGGTCTAGCCGGATGACCACATGCAGGGGACGAAGAGCCCTCTACTTGCTTTTAGGCACGACCAAACGAAAAAGGGAAAAAAAATATATATATATTCTATGCGTGTTTGTTCGAAGAATTTGTACATTGAGAATGAAAAAAAAACTTACCTTCTAGCATTCCGCAATTCATAACTATTTTTTATTTTAAAGAAGTTAAATTGTCATTATTTTTTTTTTATTTTTGAGAAAAGCATGTAGATTCACATCGTAGCCCTAAGTGAGGAAAGGAACTTCTGCCATAGTAGAGAAAAGATACTCCTATAAACGAGAAAGAAATATTTGGAGCACACTCATGAATCACAACAAAAACCTCTACAAACTAGCATCTATGTATAACCTCTATACGTCGTAAGCGAGCCTCCACAACCACTAGTCAAGCGTAGTGCTCTCCATATGTTGCAAAGTTGAATCGTTGAGCAATACACCTCTTAGTGCACTCTGCAAGTTTAGTTTAAAAAATCCAACCCACTATGGATGGAAAGATTTAAACCCACGACATCTCACAAAGAAAGAAAATGTAATGCCGCTTGAGCAATGCTCAATTGGCAACAGTCACCGTTTGAAAAGGAGAGGAAAAAAAAAATGTGTACTTTCTTTTTAACTGTAAGTGCAATTATACATGTCAAAATCTAAATAGATTAATGTTAGCTGAAGATCTAACATTATTAGATTTAATCTTGCCTATAGACGTAATATCTTTAAAGCGAAGTTAAATATAATCTACTAAGTTCTTTCTTCAATTCTGGAGGCTAATTCAAACTCACAACGAGGAAGAAAAGAGAAAACAGTCTTATAGTAATGATCCTAACCTCTTTAATTTTCTTCTATCTTATTTTTCTTGGAGGAATGATCTAAGCTTCATTTTTCTCTGATTTTCACTACAATTTTTTTATTCTTGCTCAACATTCTAAATGGGCAATCTACCATATATTTGTATTGTAATAGTATCACATAACATTGTAGAAGCACCTTTAAGGCTTTAACTTTTAGCTCCACACATCCAGCACAATAGGAACCTAAAGAAGCTTTATATTAATTAAAATCAGTGTCTAGATTTGACCTAAAGTGCCACCACATTAAAATTAAAAAGGAGAAAACTTCATAGAAAAGAAATTAAAGAGCTAACGTTCATGTGAGTAGGATCCATTAACTACCATTAAGGTGATAATATAGTTAATTGATATACTTCTCACTTCACTTATATTATTCTTTTGCTAGTTCTTCACAATTTTTAACTAAAGAGAATAGTTATTGGGTCTTTATCAGCTCCTTTCTTAAAATTTTCTTGTTTCTTTTTGCAACAAAGTTGGGTACTTTAAATGGCTTTTTTTTTTTTTCTCCTTTTTGTAAAGAAGGTTAGAGTGTCCAGTTGATTTGCTAACAAGTGAATAGAAAATAAGTTGAACAATAGTGAATCTCATATCAGCGCGGGATCGACCATGGCCCACCGAGAATAAGTGTGAACAAAATTTGATGCATGATAAGCATAATATATTCTCATTTTAATATATAAATATTTGCATCTGAAATATTCTAAAAGATGAAAAAAGACAGACCTCAATAATGAAATGATCAAACATTTAAGTCCTCTTTCACCGTAGGGCCCGTTTGTTTCAGATAAAATGAGCTGAATTGTGTTCGTTTTCTCTGAATTTATGAGCTGCAGGCACTTTTTTTTAAGTCTGTGTATTTGATTAGCCAAGAAAAATTAAGGGCTGAAAAGTGAATAAAAGACATGTCAATTTCCTCTCAAAGAAAGAAAAATGTGAGGATTTTTTACTCTCTACATGTGGGGCCCATACAAATTGCAAACCCCACAAAAACACTGCTCCGCAATTTGAGGCCCACAAAACTGTTGTTGTCACCTAGGTCTTTAGGTCTTTTCCAACTTGAGTTTCTGATTTTTATTAGAAATTCAAGTTGGGCTTTTCCAGCCAAACAGTTGTAAGCTGTATAAAAATTACTGAAAACTAAGTCTCAGACGCGGGCTTCATGTTAAATGTAAGAGTCGCGTCCCAAATCAAACGCGGACCTCGCGTCCTTTATCAAACATGTAGGTCGCGTTTCGACTCAAACGCGGATGTCGCCCCTTAACAAACGCGACCGAAGGTCGCGTTCTGTGCCAAACGCGATGGTCGTACTACTCTTCAATACGCGGACTTCAGGATAGCGTTTCAACATCAACACGCAAGGTCCGCGTCCAACGACAAGATCTGCGTTTCTGATGGAATAGACAGCAGTTACTGGGACAATCAATACCCACTTTATTTCACATAAATGGGCATAAATCCCCATAATAGAGCAATCAAGACACATTTTCTCTCCACATAATGGAGTATAAATCCCCATTAAGGAGAGATTTAAAGGGACAGTTATCCCCTTGAAACCCCTTATAAATAGCTATGAAAACTAGGGGCTAAAGAAGGGCGGAACCCAAGAAGCTAAAGACTAGAGGAGGAGAATCCTTAAATGACACACTTGATACTTGAAGCTAGATAATCACAGAAGGCTGAAAGTTAAGCACAAGGCTGCTAAACACACATTGTGTTTGAAGAGAAAATTTTATAAACTTGTGGAGTTCAAGTTGAGCTTCTAATCTTTTTGAAATTTTAGCCACTGATTAAGATTTTATACCTCACCAGTGCGCTTCCAATAAGAGTAAGAAGAAGATCCAGAGACAAGCTTATGGCTTGGCTCGTCAACGGAGAACTAAAATCACTCTCCACCGCTACACATGATAACAGATAAATAAAGGAATAAAATAAGCAATGAGTCCTATATATCGGGAATCACAGGAAACAATAGGAATAAAATAAAGTGAGAATATCAGTATCGAACAAAGAGAACTCAATGCTCCTCGAGATGCCTGTGATCCTCTCCAAATACCTGATCAATAATAAATATCCACAGATCTGTATATACAAATCCAGGGAGTTAGTACTCCTAGTAAATGTGTAAGAATAAAGGAGAAAGTGCACGAATATATAATATGTGAACATATGAATGATACTATAAACTGGAATAAGATTGGAATAATATGCAAACAAGAATAGACAGTAATAAGGACAATCAAGAACAGAATCAGATGTATAATCAGGTATCACGTGTCTATCACGGTCTATATATCAGATGGGTAGAGTCAGTCAGTAATAGCGTTCATTGTACAATCATCTGTCCAACAAGGTATACATGTCTAAAGTGAATACAATCAGTCACAGTATATAATAAACAATTTATCAGTATTAATTATGTCAGCGAACACTAATTGTCACCTGTAATAGACACATCTCATACTACGCCTACTACATGTGTCAATCAGGGTTCTAAGTTATTGAAATTGATAAGTTGGATACATTATTCATGCTTTAGGTGGGTCCCGTATATATCCGGGAGCACGACCTCAGTTTTCTGGCGCTGAACCAGGCCGTACCGCTAGGTACTCAGAACAGTAACAGTAATCTCACTGTGAAAACAGTGAAATAATAACAGTACATCTAAGATGTCGGTCATCCTCCAGGAACCCTGCAGTGGAACCCAGTCGGCTACGCAACCTGTATCCTAGGTCTACCCAAGGGGCCATTTGTTTCGTCGTAAAAGTCATAAAAGTCCGTAATTCGTAAAGGACTTGCACCCTAATTACAACTACGACGTTTTTTTGGACCATAATTCGTAAAAGACTTACGCAACTCAACTACCACTCACTTACAACCCAATTACCAGACACTTACAACCCAGTGACAGTTAATTTTGTGGTCATGCAAATTGGTATTATTTTTTTATGTTAATATTAAATTTTTTTTTAATATTTAGCATTTTTAATATTTATTTGAAATATTAAAACTTTTTAAATCACCAAATAGTTAACTTTGTGGTCAACTTTTTCACTTACGATTTACACATTACGACAACTAGACACCGTAAAATACAATAACTTTTCCACTTACAACTTTATATTACTAACCAAACACCGTAAAACTTACATGCATGTAACTCATTTACAACTGTAAAAAACTTTACCAATTACGACTTATGAATTACGACCAATTACGACAACTAAACAGACCCATGCAGACGCTGTCTCCTCCATCAATTTCCCCAATCTCAGTGTAAGTTGTCTATTTACATTATTATTTAATTCAGTTAAACAATCAATATCTGTTACTAGAATACTCAGACTATGTGGTGACAGTAACAATAACAGTACAGTAACAATAATCATATACACGGTGAACAGTAATAAGAACAGTGAACAATAACAGTAACCGTGTATACGATGAATAGAGCTGTACTGAGTGTTTCAGTCTAACAATACATTCTTAGTAACATTCAGTAACAAAAATAATTACAGTAACAGGTTTAGACACTAATCCTGTACAATACAGTCCCATCTAGAATCAGTCAAATCTCATACATCTGTACTAAAGCGATATTAGTAACTGATCCATCAACCCATAGTCTCAAAAGTCATCATGAACATCAAATACTAGGTTTGTAACAGAGTATCTGATACCGTGAACCACAAGTGCAATGAACAATTAATCAGTTCTCTCATCCTATCAATCTACTCTGATCCTCCAAGTCATCGATACATCCATCCTGTAAGTCACTGGTGTATCCAAGTCTCAACATATAAAAATATGTACTCATCTACATCTAACCAATTATCACTATCCAATCTGATTAAGATTATCAATCCACTCCCTCTCAGTCAAGCTCGATCATTGACCCAAATATCAAAATATAATTTCATTAAATATATGTATAATCCATTAATCTTGGCCAATCTCATTTGTACCTATTCCTCAACCCCCTGTCAAATCATACTCCGACACACTTACTGATAGATCCAAAACTAATATCTAATCTCAACTCCCGTCTAAATCATCATCAAACACAGAGAACCAACCTGATAAATAATTTAAATGAGAAGCCATGCATTTAACCACCAGCACGAACTAATCAACTTGAAGATCCAAGACATATTTCTATTTTATCACCAAATACGAAAATATCCAATCTAGTATGTATCTCAGGTAAAGTCCACACATCCGAATATCACGACAACAGATCCACTATATATCCATGTATTTCACTAATCTATACTAATCTAATTTACATTCACCTCTAAGTGATAAAATACTATGTTCAAATATATTTAAACATGAAATATATGTATAATCCATCATCTCAAGATCGAACTCTCCTTCAGTGCATCAATCATAAATCAATAGTCAATTGTCCCAATAGTATCAACAAAATATAGAATCGACAATCTGTCTTTCTGAGATTTTCATCTTTCTAATTATCAATAAATATTCACTCGATACAGTCTATCATAAACTCTAATATAGTTGTCTGGAATGGTTAATCAATTACTCAAAATGTATGTATACATGAACCATAACTAAGATATACGAGTGATAACCGGGCATGAACAATAATTTAAACGGTGAATACAATTTATTAAAAAAACTAAAATACCCATAATTAAATAACAATAAAATACAGAATGAGATAAACACTAACATGAAATGACGCGATTTTGGATCTGAATCGTTATCTGGTCTTCGCTGCACGAACTGGTACAGATCTCCGGATCATCTCATTGGTCGATTTTTGAATGCCAGTGTATCTGGCCATCTGTGAACACGAATCTGAGTCTCCTACAATGGGTCCGGATCTCACTAGACGGGTCTGAACGCTGCAACAAACAACCCACATATGAACTCATACGAACATACACCCTAATTGGTCGCTGATATTGCACATTTATTGTCACATTTTCATACTTATTATATAATAAACTTTGCTTTTAATTCTAATTATTGTCTAATTTATATGCAGGCCCATTTCTAAAAGAAAGGGAAGAGAAACGAGCCCAAAAGCCTATCAGAATTCTGACTTAATTCAGAATTAATTCGAAATCAGAAAATGTAACGCCCCATCCTGCAGGTACGGGGACGTTATGGCGACGTACATACGTGAGGTGAAAACACGCTCACGCGTACGTTAAGCCTCAGTACAGTACATTACCTCTATATAGTCATGAGGTCCAGCATGAAATAAGTACAAGAATACCTGCAGAAAGAGGTCAGCGATCATAACAGATATGAAAACAGGAATAAATATGATAACAGAAATAAAACACAAAGATACCTATGAAGTGTCTCGATGAGGACTCTCCTGTGTGACTCCAAGGTATTCTCGGTACGCGGATCTCCAATCTGGGCATGCAAACCCAGGGTCGTCAGAAAGCGACCTAGTGAGTGGTAAAATGAAGGAGGCAGTAATATATACTATAGATATAAGCACGATAATAATATATAATACAAGATGGTGAAATAGCGATACCATATAATAATCATATATAATCATATAAGAAGCAGTAGAAATATATACACATGTAAGCGGTAGAAAGATATAAACATGCCATCTAAACCGGTTCTTATCGGGTCAAGTCTATAGTCGTATCCAGTTATTATAATATAATAAATAAGATTGTCTAGTGCTGACGTGATAGACATGAACATGTAGTGGTGACGTGATAGAGGTGACCATACGGATGGGCATATGTCTGCAACAATAAAATATATATGCAATGCAGAACATGCTTAGGATGCCACTACAAACAGGGTAACAAGTACCAGGAAATGTAACAAAGTATACATGTGCAATGAGTAGCAGACCACTACAGGAATTGTAACAGGAAACAAGTACAGTATCAATGTATACATGTAACATGATAGCAGATAAATGATCAGGAACAGTAACAGTACAACTAAACATGTAGCAGGCAGGTCATGTCTAGTCATGTCATTTATACAATAGTAGCGATCAGTATCACCTGGTATTTTAATTACTCTCTTCCAGTGTCCCATACCACTGGCGGTTCATACTGGAGCCCGCACTCCAGTCGAACCCATCCGGACATGGCCTACGGGTACCATTATCCAAAAGAGAGAGTAACCAAATAACAAGCGTTCCGACGTCACTATTGTGCATATTGTTTGATTATGTTAGATGGAAACTCATGGTCGAGGAGTTCTTATCGGGTGGGTGTATCCCGTGCATACCCGGGACAACGGCCTTAAACAGACCCCTGGCTGCTGAGACCAGGGCCAGCCCGCTAGAGCTGTAACATGTAACGGGAATCTCAATGAGCTAAAACAATAATCAGGAGCTCATGAGCTATAACAGACGGTAGCCAACACTACCCCGTCCCCTGCAGTGGGACAAACAATGGATCCAAACATCCACCCGATATGATCTAGTCAACCGTCAAGTCTCCCTCATACCCAAGTTCTCTTTATGATATGATATGTCAAGTATACAATGTAATAAGAACCAATACAATACATGATATAGGTAACATGATAACTGGACCAGAGCTCTGTTGATAGCATAGAACAATATCACGGGAATCAGGAACAATATAACATGATCAAGATAACATGAACAATATACCGGGAAACGGGAACAATAGATGTGGGATCCCCACATATCGCATATCAACGGCTCTCATGTCCGGTATCAGGAACATCCTTATCAGTAACGGGAACATGTATCCAGTAACGGGATTAACAATATCAATAACGGGAAACAAGCATATAACATGTATCCAATAACATGGAACAATAATACAGGTAATTGAAATGGGGATCCATATGACAAGAATAAAGAAATCATACCTGCATGTGTAACAGTGATATGCCGAGAATCCATAGCATGATGAGAATAAAATATGAAATGTGGTAGTCATATATGTGTAGCAATAATCCGTGTAATCTATCTGTGTCTTAACAGTGGTCTGTATAGCACATCATAGCATGGCTAGTGAACTACCGTAGCCGTGTAAAGATGATACCAGTGCATAAAATAACGGTATCTAGCATGCATGTCTAGTAACAGTGTAGTGTCACCGAGTATCGTGGATTCGTATACTTGTGACTATCGTTCTCTCATTGTGATCCAATATATAACATAATAGTGTTCATGAAGATGGTAACACAGTGACCTGTGTGTCCGTGGCTGTGCAGGTATGATGACCGTGTCTGAATAGTCTATGTCAGTATTTCTTGTTACTACAATTATCTCCTTATTACATCAGGAAATACCTAACCATATTACAGGAATCACCTATTACAATGGGCGTCCAACTAGTACCAGTTAATATTTAATTATTACCGTCTTTTATCCATAATCACGATATATCAATCACTGTCACTAAACATGATAAATATAATTTATAAAAGAAAAGCACTCACAAACTGTCCACGGGAAGGTAGCTCTTTTTCCCACGATCGCAACGGATCCAGAATCGCCCGAATCGGAGTCCGGATGCTCCAGTTATCGCCCGAACACTTTATTGGGTTGTGGACACGGGTTGGGCTTTTAACGGATCGGGTTTGGATCCACGACCCAAACCTATCACTTAAGTGGAAGTGGGTTAGTGGGTTAATAGATAGGGCTTATTGGGTAACGGGTTTCCAACCACTCAAAAGGGTTATAGTGGGTTCGGGTGTAAACCCGAACCCCCCACACACACAACAACACGCACACACACCAGCGCGCACACACACACACACACCCACACACCTACATACACAACAGCCCACACACACACACACAGCCACAGCCACACACATACACACACACACACAGCACACTCTCTCCCACACACACACACTCACACAACACACTCACACACCCACGCACACAGCACACAAACACACCCCTCACACACCCACAGCACACACACATCTCACACCCACACACACAGCACAACTCACACACACACACCCCTCACACGCCCACAGCACACACACACCTCACACTTACACAAACACTCACACACACACACACACACACACTCACTCACAACACACACACACACACAGAGCACACACAACACACACACACAACACACACAGCATCCACACACACAGAACACACACACACACAACACATAACACAAAACACACACACACACCATACACAACACACACCACACACACTCACTCACAGAGAGAGCAGCAGCAGCATATGCTGCTGCTGCCTCAGCGCAGGCCGGCCGGCCATCTGGCCGGCGGCGCCCGCCGGCGGCGGTCCCGGCCGCCGGCGGCGGCTCAGAGGGCGAGAGAGAGTAAGGGGGAGAGGGAGAGGAAAAGAAAGAAAGAGAAGAAAACAGAGAAAAGAAAGGAAAGAGAAGAAGAAGAAGAAGGAGAAGGAGAGGGAGGAGGCGGCGACGCGACTGGGGGCCGAGGCGGCGGTGGCGCCGGCCGGGGAAGGCGCGCCGGCTGGAGAGGAGGCGCCGGCCGGGCCGTTTACAGATGCTCCCCTGTTTTGGGTCACACACAGAGAGAGAGAGAGAGAGGTTAGGGATTCTAATTAGAGAGAGGGAGAGAAAGAATTAGAGAGAGAGAGTGTTTGGGAGAGAGGGATGTAGAGAGATTTGAAGGAGAGAGAGAGATTTGGGTTTAATAAGGAGAGAGAGATGGCGGTGGAATGGGTTTGGCGGTGGGAGACTTTTCCAGAGAAAGGGAGAAGAGAAAGGAAAGAAGGGAAAAGAAAAGATTAAACAAATGAATATTTTAATATTATAATATTGGCTCGAAATTCGACTAGCTCCGAACGGTGGCCAAAAATTACAAAAATAGATAATATTATGCTGAGACGTGATATAAAAACGGTTTGTCGAAACTCAATCCAGTTTGCCAATTAAAAATCTCGGAGTGTCTCGCCGATACGGGCGACACCGGTTTGGCCGGATTTTCGATAAATTCAGAAAAATCTCCAAAAATATCCCAACGTAGATAATACGATTCTAAGACCCCTGGTGAAAGCGGATTCTCAAAATTTGACTCCGTTTGTGAAATAAAAATTGGAAGGCCGGTTATCGGTATCGGTCGACACCGACAACAGAGATTTTTCAAAATAATCCAAAAAAATTCCAGAAAATCCTAAAAAATCTAAAATATTAGAAAATGATTTTTGAAACTGAAATCATCTCAATCGGACTACCACAGAGGTCAAATCAATTTTGTACGTCGTATCGCGTACCGATACGGTAATACGTACACCGGGATCAGGGTGTTACAGAAAATCAGGGAGATCATGGCAAATCAGAGAAGTTGAAAATCGGTTAAAACAAATCTTCCCAAATCAATCGGATAAAGCCAAAAATCAAAGGCAATTTCATCAAATCCAATAGCTGAAACGGGAAAACCAGAAAGAGATAAAGGTGTATCACTAAAGGAGGGATTACACCAACTAGGTGTGGCCACCAGGGATTACACCAACTAGGTGTGGCCACCTAGTGGCCACACCATGGCCGCGAAAACGCGGCCAAAGCCTCGTTTCTGTGGCTTAGTTGAGGTGATTGGGGGAGCGTTTGCTCCCCTATCTTCGTACACTCTTCCCTATTAGGTTTTACCTCTAAATACTGGGTTTTTCAGAGCGTACAAGGAACAACCAAGTAGAGATAGGTTTTTAGGCTAGTTTTTCATTCTTTTTAGTGTAGGTTTTTATTTTCATTTTATGTAATTTTTATTTCTTTGTAAGTATAGATTAGACTGAGATTCATGTAAGTAAGAGAGAGACTTATGTTAAGAGTGACACCGATGTAACCTCCTCATTTCTTTCATAGTTTCTACAAGCAATCAAAGGTAACATCTTTATATTTTTCTTTGTTTATACATTCTTCTTCTTTTTTCTACTTGTCCTCTTTTGATTTTGATGAATGTCCAAGTGAATCTAGAAGCATCAGTATATCCATATTTGTGTGAGTGCCACCGATATTTCATGATGATGTTCTCCTCCTCAAGATTCCGTATTATTTTATTCTTGTCCGTCTTAATGATGTAATGCGAATAGGGACTGAGCTCGACCTTATGGGTTATGCGTTGATCGTCTCTGAATCATGGTAAAACATGCAAGGTTTCCAGGTAAGTCATCATCCAGAGGAGGTAAGTTTTTCTTTTAAGTTTTCTTTCTTTTCTTTTAATTCTTTAATTAGATCACCACAACTCCCAACCATTTTATTCAATCTTTTTTAATTCCTTTGTATAAATCTGTTTTCTATTTTCTCCACCTTCTCGATCTATCACTTTCTTCCTAACTTAACTTTAACCTATTTTCTTTTTCTTTTAAAGAACTAGAAGATCTTTAACCATTAATTGTAACTTAAAAGAGAACTTGCTAAAAAAGCTTCCATCGCTAGTCCCTCCTTGTGGATCATGACCCGCATAGCCACTTGCTATAGCGGTAGTATTGAGTACTTGCACACTCTATTCTTAAATTCTGAAATTCTGTATTTTCAGTGTGCAGGTCTAAACTCAATCACACCCGTATACATGCGCACACATATACACCCATATACATAATATATACATACATACATATTATATACACATACCCAAACATACATTCACAGGACACACATACACTCACGCATGCACACAACAGCATACTAAAAAATCCATGCACACACTAACACATACATAATCACACAAATAATTAAACGCATGCACATATATTAATGCACATACTACTTTATACACCATGCATTAATTTACACTTAAAATATAAAGAGAAGAGAAAAAAAGAGTTATGAAGGGGAGGAACTCACAACCGGCCATAGAGAGTTCAATTGCGGAGGAGGCGGCGGCCGCGGAGAATGTCGGAGTGTCACGAGCTGCCATCGGGGTCTCGTTGGAGAAGAAAGAAGAGGTTGCATGGTGTGTTGGGGCTGCCAGCAAAGGAAGGAGGAGGAAATTATGTCAGATTTTTAGTTTAGGATTTGATGTTTATATAATAGATGTTAATTGTTCATGATTATATAGTTAGGATTAGGATAATTTAAGGTTAGATGGTTAGGATTAGGAGATAACGAGAGATTAGGTTAGTTAGGATTTTTATTTAATTAAGATAACTATAGGATTTAGTAGTTAGGATTACGAAGATTGGGTTGGTTAAGATTTGTATTTGATGGATAGGATTAGATAGGATTAAATATAGGGAGAGAAATATAGGATTAGTGGATAGGTAGTTAAGATATAGGATTACATCGTTAGGATTTAGGATTTAGTTGATATAATAAGGATTAAAATAGATTTAAGATTATTTAAGATTTTTATTTTGAAATAGAATTAGTTGAGATTATGATTTTGAAAATAGGATTTGGATTTGGGGTAAGTTAGGATTAGATATGATTTTTATTAGAATTTTAATTTGAGGTAAGATTAAAATTTGATATTGGATAATATGCTTTGATTTGGTTTTGGCTCAAATAAAAGAAAAATAGAAGGAATGAAAATGGGCTCATGACTTGGGTCAAGGAAAAATAAAAGAAAGATATGAAACAGATAGGGGCTAATGGTAAAAAGTAAAAATGAGTACTTGGGTTTGCATTGAGCTTAGAACAAAGAATAAGAAAATGAAAGAAAAAGGAAGAGAAAAATAGGAGGGAAAGAAGTAAGCTTGTCTAAGAATAATACACAAAATAAATATCAATAACATTAATAATAAGAATAATAACAATAATATACAAAGATATTTAACAACAAAAATAATAATAATTATCAATAGTAAAAACCATAAAAATAATACATAACAATAATAATAATTAACACAAAATACATGCAATAAAAAATACTATTATTCATTATTAAATCTTGTATTTCAAAATTTGAGGTATTACATTCTACCCACCTTATAAAAATTTCGTCCTCGACATTTCAATAAAGCAAGGAAAGAAATCAAAGTTAAAGGAGAAAATAAACAGTCTTCCACGTCGCCTCTCTGAGACACCACGATTCCTGTAACGTCCCGATCCTGCAGGTACGGGGACGTTATGGCGACATACATACGTGAGGTGAAAACAACCTCACGCGTACGCTAAGCCACATCAAGGATCAGGGGGTTACAATTCCGCTTCGCACTCTGATCTCTGCTACCGGCTTCAACATGGAGTGATCAAACTCAGGAGATAAAATTGGAGAAATAGAATCGAAAAGGAGAATAAGAATCAAGATGGAATGCAGATCACTCTAAAAGAAGAGTTAAAATCAGGGATATCAAAAAATCAAAGAGATGGATATCCAAAGGGAGGACGGTCAATTCTCAAGTGGACTCAATATCATTGTGTGAATCCTATATGTATATTGCAGTATCAATATAACTTGTTTCAGGTTACTTGTAAGAATTAAGTCCTCTTTTTATATTGGAACTGGCTCTGATGCCAAGAAAATCCTATCACGTTCTGCTTCCCAAAATATGTGAAAACGGAATCGCGATGAGAGTCGGCGATGTATATAGGCGAGGAGAATACCCCACGTATACATGCTAAGCCTAAAATAACCTGAACAAGCAATATAATCACTATGATGACATGATAATACTGCAATATAACATATGACTAACCACATATGATAACAAATTAATAAAAGAATATAACAAGTAATGAGTCCTATATATTGGGAATCGCATAAAATGACATGAATAAAATAAAGTGAGAATACCAGTATTGAACAAAGAGAACTCAATGCTCCTCGGGATGCCTGTGATCCTCTCCAAATATCTGATCAGCAATAAATAGTCACAGATCTGGATATGTAAATCCAACGAGTTAGAACTCCTAGTGAATGTGTAAGAATAAAGGAGAAAATGCACGGGTATATAATATATGAACACATGAATGATACTATAAACTGGAATAAGATTGAAATAATATGCAAACAAAACAGTGATAAGGACAATCAAGAACAGAATCGGATATATAATCAGGTGTCAGGTGTCTATCACAGTCTATATATCAGATGGGTAGAGTCAGTCAGTAATAGCATCCAGTGTACAATCAGGTGTCCAACAAGGTATACATGTCTAAGGTGAACACAATCAGTCACACTATACAATAAACAGTTTATCATTATTAATTATGTCAGCGAACACTAATTGCCACTTGTAATAAACGCATCACATACTATACCTACTACATGTGTCAATCAAGGTTCTAAGTTATTGAAACTGAGAGGTTAGAGATACTGTCCATGCTATAGGTGGGTCCCATTCATACCCGGGACCATGGCCTCAATTTTTTGGCACTAAACTAGGTCATACCACTAGGAACTCAGTAACAATAACAGTAATCTCACTGTGAAAACAGTGAAATAATAACAGTATAGATGGGATGTCAGTCATCCCCAGGAACCCTGCAGTAGAACCCGACTGAATCGACACTAAAGAAAGGGGAGATCCAACCATTTTTCCCTCTTTTGTAATCAGATTATTGATCTGCTATAAATTTTTTTTACAATCAAATAAGATTTTACACGTTTTTAATTTTTCCAACCGAACAAAAGATGGCGACTCTGCTAGGGGCTATTTCTTTACTGATGAGAAGGATATAGCGCAAGCCGATCTCATGCTTCTCGGATCAACAGTCGAATTACTCGTCATCCAGTTCGACTGAGAGAAGTTCGATGAGCTTCTCTCCTCGAGCATCATTAGCCCCAAAGTCTCAAGTAAGACTCCCTTGCAAGTCTCTTTGAAGACTTCTCATAGAGAAGCCTACATGCTTTTTGACAAAGCAGGTGGCTCAATCTCTCTTGAGGGTCTGACAACCTGCCGTGGAGCTAACATGGCTTTCAACAACGTCGCTCAAGAGACCTGTAAATCCAATGTCTTGGCTCACGGCCAACACAGTGACGGAGTTCAATCTCGCCGCCAAACTCATCTCAAGGCTCAACAAACTCAGTTTTCAGGGGTTTCGCAACAACTCCTGCAAGCCAAGCGGAATCTTGATCGTCGATGAAGATGTCAAGTGATTGGTCATCAATAATGCATATTTTTAGTCACATTTTCTTACTTATTTTTTATAAAATATTATTATTTAATTAATTTATTGTTTAGTAATGTGCATGCCTCCATAATTCAAGAGAAAGCCAAAAGAAGCCCAAAAGTCTACAATTATTATGAAAATAAAGATTAAATGGGAAGATAAAGGAAGCTTCTACTCTATTCTATTTGAATTTGAATTTTAAATTAAGTTAATTTAAAATCTAGATGAAGAGAAGGATAGAACAAGATCAATCCTCATCCCAATTAAAGATAGAGGTGGACTCCTATTAAAATTTCAGTTGCTTGCACCACAAGTTGAAGATAAAGAGAAAAAAATTTAAATTTAACCCTGATGTAGAGATTACTTGATCTCCAAGATTGAAATATTTCAAAATTCGAGGATCAAATGAAGATTCTGAAGATAGGTTTCCACATAAAAAGACGAGATGAAGCCACGCGCCAAGCAAGTGACCAAACTCCCCAAAATTGCCGCGGCCCCTCCTTTTTGCCATGGAAACACGGCAATTCTGGCGCTGCATGCGTCGAGTTTTGGTGGAGGTATTTGTGTGAGACTCTATTTCTCAAATCTCCTATATATACCCCTAAAGAGCAACAGAGAAGAGGCATCTCAGAGATTGATTATAGGATTATTTGTTAGCCTTTTAATTTTCTGAATTTCTTTATATTATTTTGCTTTCTATTTGGATAAAAAGATTTTTAAAGAAGAAGAAGAACTTGTAATTGGCCGGTGACATCCATTAATAAAGGTTCATTATTCTTTTCATCTATCTTATTTTTCAATTTAATTATTTTATTGCTTTAGTTTCTTTTATTTGCTTTTGTTCTTTTTTTATGCAACTTTCTTTCTTCATAATAATCCAGAAAATGATAAAAATATGAAAAACTAAATTAGCTTATAATTTGCTAATCTCTTGATCAACTAAGATTAGTCTAAAAGATGAACTGATTGAAATCCATGCTTATTAGAAATTCTAAGATTAAATTGATAATTCTTGAAGATGAATAATTAATTAAGTTGAATTAATTTAGGATTGCACTTTTTCATGACTATTCTTAGTTCATATTTAGAAACTTTGATAGCATCTTGTTAGGTTTAAAAGACTTTTCTTATGTTATACTTAGAAACTATGAGGAACTAAAGTTTAATCTTAATTAGTGTATTCTAATTAGAGTTTATAATATTTTTACTCATCTTGATTCTTAATAAAAACCCTAAGGTAGATCATTATAGATTCAATATAATGTTATTCCCTCTTACACTAACACTTAGTTGTGGTAGATGATTAGTAGACTATAATCTCGTTTGCTTAATTAAATTCTTTTTCTAACAATCTATATTTTTTTTCAAGCTAATTGTTAGAGAATTCGTTCCGAAAAGCTTCCATCGCATCCTTCCTTGTGGATCGACCCATCTAGCCTTATTACGCAGATAAATTGATAAGAGACTAAGAACTTTCTAATTTTTTTTCTTTTTTTTCTGTTTGCAGGATCTAATAACAAGAAAATTTACTGCAGTTCAGGAAATTTAGCAACTTTGTGCCTCTGCCCTAGAAGGCAGAGCCACAGGAACCTCAACGAAGCCACATTTTCTACAGCCGCGTTTCCGCGCCCCAAGCAGCTCTATATCGCTTCATCTTTTGCAGGTATGTTGTAGATTGCAATTATTTTTTACTGCAGTTGATAATTTTATTCTGTAGTCACCCTGCATACTGCTAACTAATTAACAGTAACATATTAGTTGATTAACATAAAAAAATTAGACTCTTGCATCATAGACACATGTCTATTTAAATTTCTTAATTTTTTTTTAAAGAGTGATGGCGACAAGATACGTTAATTACATATAGACTAGGAAGCACCCTTGGCTGATTTACTGTTCTTGAGTGAATTCTTTTCTATTTGTTTGTACATGAGCACTAATACATCTTAAGGGCAAAACTCCTAAACAACATAAGTTGGGAACGTCATTACCGTTTCTTGGCACACAAACCACTGTCGTTATACTCACAACCCTAACCATAAAATAAAAATTAACTAGACGTTGGCCTTAAGTTAACTCGGGCTCATTAAGAGATTGACTGAAGGAGAAAGTTGTTCAAAATTAACTTTTATCAAATCGGTGACTAGGTTGGAGATTGAGAGGCGAAACCTCGAAAGTTGGTGGTTTGGCATAATTAGGCCCATCTTTGACGGATACCTCCTATTGATCTTGCCACCTGCCTGACTGATTAACTTGTGATTAAGGTCGGCAATATACCTCCCAAAGTCAGTCTAAAGTTAGAAGTCATCTAGGTCCAGGCTTATCCTTGACTAGGATTTTTGATTTTTGATTTATTTTTGTTTTCTTGATTGATTGGGTGGACTTGTTTGTTAACTATGCATGTCAGCTTGGTCGAGAGACCCAGTCACATCTAAACTAACTAGAAATAGTCCACCACCCGAACACAAACCTGATCAACACATGGCACAACCACCATCACTACGGGATTGGTTCTATCCTATTAGGACCTCTCTTTTATCTTGCATTCAGCTCCCCGATGTAGAAGACAACCAATTTGAGCTGAAACCATAATACATCAACACTATTCCCAAGTTTCATGGATTTGAATCCGAGGATGCATACTTTTCATAAGAGAATTTCAGGAAGTATGTCTCATGATGAAAATACCCAACTTAGGAGTAGACGCCATTAAGTTACATTTTGTCTCGTTCTCTTTAAAAGTCTTAGCAAAAAAATGACTCTACAGTGTAGAAGCTGGCTCCATATCATCATGGGATAATTTCATCAAGGCCTTCTTGAAGAAATTCTATCTCGTTCCCAAGGCTGCACAATTAGTAAAAGCGTCTTACAGTTTAAGCAAACAGCTAATGAACCTTTTTGGAAGTATTTCAAACGTTTTAAGGACCTCCTTGCCCAATGCCCTCATCATAGGATAGAGAAATGACGACGTTGTCAAGCTCTTTATGATGAATTAGAATATCTAGAACCCTATTAGAATTCATGTGCCAAGGAGGATTTTTGAAAAAAACAAAGACCAAGGATGGTTATTATATGAAGATTTGGCTGTTAAGACCATACAATAGTAACCAACTCCAAAAAATTTAGGACTAATGACCTTATCTCTTTTAGAGGAGGTGACCATTCCATTGAGGCAAACATAGTTACTGAAGCTAAACTATCTATTGTGATGCGAAAACTAGAAGCTCTAAAAACTAAGGAGTCAGTATCGGTGAATCAACTCAGCCCAACAACTTAGCGGGCTGTACTTACTGTTAAGCCATGAACCACGTGTTCGAGGAATGTCCCGTCTTTCTAGCTCATCAAATGTTACCCGAGCATATAAATGTAGCCTTCACAAGCTCCGCTAACAATCCATATTCATCCACCTATAATTTCGATTGGAGAAATCATTCAAATTTCTCATGGGGGTCAAACAACAATGATCAATCAAGGCCCAAATTCTTCAATAATTTCCATCAAACTCCTTATCAACTAAAATTTTCCAACCAAAGTCTTTCACCCTCTTTCCGAAATTCACATATGAAAACAAGACTTTCAAATATGAAAAGAAAGGTGGACAGTCTAATTAAAAGTCAAGAAACACTAGCTCAAGTCATGATTAGGATAGAGATGCAATTGAGTCAACAAGCTAATCCAATTAGTAAAGGACAAAAAGAAACTCTTCATAGTTAACTATTGCCAAACCCAAGAAACTTTGGGCAAGCCAATGAGGCTTATGATCCAAATAGGTGTAATTTGATTCATACATTGCGGTCGAAAAATAAGTTGATAACTAAGTGTCAACGCCATCAAGTTCAACACAAGCATCCTCCTTTCCTAGTCCCACTCCACCTCCACTTAACTCCAACAACACTGAAAAAGACAACTCAACTAAAAATATGCACAAGCCTATATCACCTTACCCAAATAGGCTTAAAAATAAACAAAGTGCACAAATAGATAAGGTACATGAGATTTTTAATCAAGTCAAGATTAATGTACCTCTTCTTGATACAATCCAATAGGTCCCTAGCTATGCCAAATTCCTTAAGGACTTGTGCACCAAGAAGAGAAAGATTAATGTGCCCAAGAAGATTTTTTTAGCCACTAACATTAGTGAGTTATTATCCAATCAAATCCTGTCAAGTACAAGGATTCCGGTTGCCCTACCATTCTTGCATAATAGGTCAAACTGTAATTAATCGTGCATATCTTGATTTGGAAGCAAGTATCAATTTACTCTCTTTCTCAGTCTACCAACAACTTAGGTTGGGCGAGCTTAATCCGTCTAAAATTACAATCCAATTAGCTGATCGGTCCGTAAAAATTCCCAACGAGAAATTATCAATATCCTTATTCAGGTTAAAGAGTTTATCTACCCTGTTCTTAAGACTCAACATGTATCCAATCCTAGGTCTCAAACTTCCGTTATCTTAAGGCGTCCGTTCCTTGCAACTACAAATGTAATCATCAATTGTAGGAATGGATCAATGAGGTTAACCTTTGGAGACATGACTAAAGAGGTCAATGTCTTCTACCTAAAATAACAACCTCATAAGATAAAAGACCAAACGTTTGAGGTAAACTTCATTGAAAACAATTGTAAAGAAGAAAGTGAAGGTATAGAGAATGAACCTCTATTTCTTGATGAATTATTTAAAGATGAATGCGATTATATTAATGAGAATACATACGTTAGAGATCCTTATTTTAGAGTCCCCATTAAAAAAAGAAATTTGATTTGAGTGTCTTTAATTTCAATGAGCCAATCAATGATATATCGCATGAGAATATAATTCAAGAACTTTCGATTGATCTAACCTTTGAAAACCTCTTTAAAAAGAACTCATGTTTGGAAGAACCGATTAGGCATATTTTGGTTAATTACATACCTTTAAGGAAAAGTGTTGATCTAAGTTTTGAGGAGATGTATGGAACTGAGATAGAATTCCTAGGTATTCATAGTAAGGAAGTTCCAACTGAAAGGTGTAATGGTAATTAATTTTTTAACAATGGATGTAGACATATGAGGAAGAAGAGTTTAAGGAAGTTGAGACTGGAGAAGAAGAGATCAAAAATGACAAAAAAATTAGCCTCTCCACTTTGCCTTATAAAGAGAACCCATTAGAATGATAGGAAGCGAGTTAGAGAGATGAGAGCTAAAAAGATCTAGGTGTGGGAGAAACATGATGTACATATTTTTGCACCTCTTTCTACACTATTTTTTGCATGCATACATTCATTAATACATTGAGGACAATGCATAAGATAGTTGTGAGGGAGAGTCTAACATTTAACATCTAACATTCTAATATGTAACATAATTAACATGATAAAAAAAAGAGAAAACCAAAATAATAAATAAATATAAACGCTAACTTAGGTAGGTTTACTAACAAACAAATTTTTTTAATTTTTATATTTTTTTTTGGAAAGAGAATAATATTTTAAAATATTTTTTATAAGAAAATAAGTCAATTTTAAAGAATAGGAGAATCATAATTAAGATTTCTTATACTTGGTCAAAATAAAATGATTTGTTTGATTTCTAGGGTTAGGAGAAAAATTGAAAAAGTAATTTAGTCTTAATCTTTACCTCAATAAAATATGCACACTTTATACACATACACACTTAGGGTTCAAAAACAAATATTCTTATGCCTTCAAAAAATAAAAAATAAAAATATATATATATAAAAATGCTCTGATTAGGCTGGGTATTTGTGCCTCAGAAAGCATAAGTATTTAAGCTTAAAAGCGGTCCATATAATAAAATCTTTAGTTTTGTGGCTTTGTTTGTTCGAGTCCTTAAGTCTTTGGGGGTGTTTCGCACCTGGTGCCCTAAGACCGTCTAATTTGGTCACCGACTAAAGGCTCATTACATGAGAAGATCGGAAAGCCTAATAGAACTAAGAAATAATACTCCCAAATATATATATAAAAAAATAAGGCAAAGAATCCCTAGTCAAAATATTCTTGATCACGAAGGTGCATATGATTTAGGGTAAAGTAATAGATTAGATGAGAAATATAAGTTTAACCCTTTACCTTGATTGATAACAAGTTTTTGAATAGAGACTAAGTTTAGAAATGAAAAATTATATTTTCTTATAACTTATAATTACTTGAAAACTTACAATAATATTTCAAATATTTTCTCTCCTTTTCAAAATGCTTTTCAAAAATACTAACACTTTTTTCTTTTTTAATCAATTTTGTAGATGTAATTCACTGAAAACCCTCACGGAGTACTCGTTCTTTAGGGGTAACCTAGAGGTTTAACAACTTGTTACACATGCTAAGTGCAATCGTGATTCCTACGAAAGTGAATTAGGTTAGATAAGTTTAGATTTTTTTTGTTTTACTCGAGGATGAGCAAAAAGATGGTTGTGAAGGTGTGATTGGTCATCAATAATGTATATTTTTAGTCACATTTTCTTACTTATTTTTTATAAAATATTACTATTTAATTCATTTATGGTTCAGTAATGTGCATGCCTTCATAATCCAAGAGAAAGCCCAAAAAAAGTCCAAAAGCGCACAATTATTATGAAAATAAAGATTAATTGGAAAGCTAAAGGAAGCTTCTACTCTATTCTATTTGAATTTGAATTTTAAATTAAGTTAATTTAAAATCTAAATGAAGAGGGGTAGAACAAAATCAATCCTCATCCCAATTAAAGATAAGGGTGGACTCCTATTCAAATTTCGGTTGCTTGCACCACAAGTTGAAAATAAAGGGAAGAAAATTTGACTTTAACCCAGATTTAGTGATAACTTGATCTCCAATATTGAAATATTTCAAAATTCGGGGATCAAATCAAGATTCTGAAGCGCGTGGCCAAACTCCTCAAAATTGCCGCGATCCGTCCTTTTATATTGCGGAAGCACGACAATTCTGGAGCTGCGTGTGTCGAGTTTTAGTGGAGCTGTTTGTATGGGACTCTACTTCTCAAATCTCCTATAAATACAGCTGAAGAGAAACAGAGCAAAAGCATCTCAGAGATTGAATATAGGATTATTTGTTAGTCATCTAATTTTTTGAATTTTTTTGTATTATTTTGCCTTCTATTTGAAGAAAAAGATTTTTGAAGAATAAGATGAACTTGTAATTGACCGGTGACATCCATTAATAAAAGTTCATTATTATTTTCATCCTACGTATGACCTCTCAGCAGGCCACGCCAGCCTCAGAAAAGATCTAGAAGTGAAGATGACCCTTGCCCTGATGGGAAGAGCGCGTCCATCCGAAGCTTCCCTCGTGGCCCTAAATTTCCTTTCTCGGATCAAAAGGACTGGGAATTGTATTTTTTTTTTAAACCAGAGATTTACAATGTAAAATTTTGTATGGATTGAAGAACAATGCTCCAATAAAAAATTGTATGATTCAAATCAAAATGCCAACCCAAACCCGACCTCTCATGCTTTCCTGCCATTGTATAATGTGTAACAAACCTCTCTCTCTCTCTCTCTCTCTCTCTGTTTTTTTTTACATATATACCAATTACCAGTAATTTTTTAAGTGTCACTGTATAACAGTAATAAAAAATTTTTTTATAGCAAACAAGAGTTCTGCAGTTGGAATCCGACTTGCACTAGTCTCCCGCCAATATTTCAAAATGAAAAATCATTAATATTTTTTAATTTTTAAAAATAGGCCTCGAGTTTTAGTATATATAATAAATCAAGGTAATATTTGTTCATATACTGTTTGGTTGCAAGGAAGTGGCCGGAAGTAAGGAAATAGGGAAGTATAATTGCTCACTTCCCTATTCATCCAAACACCGGAAAAGAAAAATAAGAAAGCCCTTTTTCCTTTTCTCTTTTCTCTTTACACAATCATTTCCTCACTTTCAGAGTGGTACAGTTAATTTTGTGGTCGTGTAAATCTCATTTGTAATAAGTTACAACACAAGACAGTTAATTTTTTGATCATGTAAATCTCACTCGCATTCTAATTACAGTCTATTTTTTATTTTTCTTAATTAATTTTTATTTTAATATTATTTTACGGTCAACTTTGTGGTCAACTTCTCCACTTTCACTTTCACATTACCATCCAAACACCGGAAAAGACAAAACATTTTTCAAACCACACTTCCCTACAACATCCAAACACCGGAAAACTTACTAACCAATTCCCAAGTTCCAAAGGGAATTATTACCACTTCCTCAATTCCTCACTTCCTCACTTCCACCCTTAACCAAACAGGATAATGTCAAACTCCTCAAGAAGAGAAGAAGAGAAGAAGGTACAATGATAAAATTTATTTGTGACATTGGCTTTTTATTAGCCTAGTTCAAGTAGCATAGTATGATATTTTTTTTCCTGAAAAATTGTGCCTTTAAGAATTTATTTGTGACATCGGCGGTTTTATTTATTAGAGTTTTGAGATGTACCCTTGTGTTCTTGGAAATAACATAATTCTTATAATACTTTATTAGTTGATTTTTTGAGAAATTGACACACATGCGACCACCAAAAACTTTATATCAATAAAGATAAAAATAACCCCACAATCCAAAAAAGAGAAAAATAAAATAAAATAAAATAAAAATCAGCAATAGCCGCTGTTTGGTCTCAACCCCTCCCCAAGCCACGTCAACACTCAAACCATTATATTTAGGGTTCAACTTTTTGTCTTTTGTCAGATTCTTCCAACAGCTCACTTTTCTCCTTCATCTTTTTTGAGCATTTTTCACTTCTCAATTAATTTTTTTTCCCCTTTAACTCTCTTTTTATCTCTTTTTTCTTCTGGTCCTTTGTGGGGATTGCCCAGAGTCCCCGCACCCATGAAAATAAATTTTCTTCTGCTCTAAAAAATAAAAATCCTCACATTGTGCAACAAACATCATCATTAAAGTATAGGCATGAGCTAATATTGTCATATATCCATCATTGATCACTCCAGAGCAAAAATGTCCTCATTCAATTAGCCCCCCTACAAGCTGGCAACGTTGTCACTTACTTCCCACTTATTAATAATTTCTCTTTTTTTTGTTTTTATTGAAGGCATAAAACCAAGAGTGCATGGAGTCTAAATATACGCCCATTGCCTTCTAATAATAACATTGCATGCAAGTGTTCTTGTAGCAAGGTAGTAAAATCTCTTTGCAGTGAGTAAGAGATTTGGGGTTCAAATTCCTCTTGCACTTACATGATGTCAAGGTTACCAAAGGGATATATATATATATATATATATAGAGAGAGAGAGAGAGAGAAAATGTATATCAGCTTGCGGCTGAGAGAACTCTCTCAGCCTGCGGTGACGTGGCTCAATATTTGTCACCCCACTAATTTGCGGCCCGCTTATAGGAAAAAGTTAAATTACTAAATACCCCTTATGAAAAGCTACTATTTCGGTAACTTTCGTTATTGTTTATTATTATTTGCCCACAAGGCAATTTTTGGACCGCTCGTTGTCAGATTTAGGTTATTGTTTATTATTATTATTCCCCCTTTTTTTTGCCGCTCTTTATAGGATTTAGGTTATTGTTTATAAATTATTTTCCCCCCTATTTCCTTACCTCTCTTTGTCAGATTTAGGTTCTCCTTTTCAGCCTGCGATAACTTTTTTCTGAAAATATAAACTTTTTTCAGAGCAATTTTTTGTCCAAAATATTTAATGTCGACGTCCGAGCAGTCTACTTCCCCTGCAAATTCTGTTCGCAGTCGTAAGCGATGTCTATCTGACGATCTAAATATGGAAGATATATCATCTGGTTCAACTATCTCTCAGAATATTGAAAATATTGAAGGGTTGACATCTTTGCATGCCGATCAACAGGTTTTAATTGTGTCAATTTTTTTCCCGCAATTTCTTAAATATAGAATTTTTCTCTTTAGTCTATGTGGTACTGCGACCTATAATCACATGTTTTAAAGTTTCAGAAATGCGACCACGGTCGCAATCTTATTTGAAATATTCTCCAGCTGTGTAATCTTTTTTCTGTGACTGCGACCTAAGTCGCATTCCTTGTTCGAACTATAATTTGTTTTACATGATAGAATAATCACTTGTTTTAATCTTTTTAGAACAGCGATCACGGTCGCAGTTGGATTTTTGTGACTGCGACCCAAGTCTCATTCTTTGTTGTCATAATTCTTACACGTTTTTATGTGAATTATATCCATTTTATATATTCATTAGATTGTTGCACATTTATTATTCTGTTTTTTTAAAAAATTTTCTCATACGGATAACTGCGACTTAGGTCGCAGTCTTTTAGTAATAAGTTATATAGATTCATTACCTATGCGACCTTGGTCGCAGTTATATAAATTATATTTTAGACGTGTGATATCTAAAAAATATTTATATTCATGTAGTTCATCTAATTATTTTTTGTAGGATATGAATGCACATGGAGAAATGTCTGGAAGCTCAGATATGTTTCTAGGGAAACAGTTCCTATCGGATGTGGAAGCATACAATTTCTACAATTCTTATGCAAGGAACAGAGGTTTTGGTGTGAGAAGAAAAGGAATAGATAAGTCACGAAAGCCTCCTCATGAAGTTATTTGCAGAAAATTTTGCTGCAACAAGGAAGGTCTGAAGAAGTTGTGTGACAAAAGACAAGAGGGGCTTACAGTGCATCGTCGAATTGACACTAGAGTAGCTTGTCCTACTGAGATGCATGTCCGTCTTCATTTTCTTTTTGACAGAAGATAATGGGTTATCACAAATTTTGTTGATTCTCATTCACATGAATTGTCAAGCCTCGATAAGGTACATCACCATTACTCCCACCAGACTCATCGTTCAAAGATTAGCAGAAGCATTATGAGCAATCTGGTTGATGTGGGAATGCGGCCTTCAAATATTTCCCGCGTTGTGAATGCAATGAGCCATGGAGAAGGCTGTGAAGAAGTGAGCCCGCAACAAGTTAATGATTTTACTCGTCAACGTAGAAATAACTACGGCCATGAGTTTATTGCTATTATCAAATATTTTCAAGAGAAAGCCGAGACCGATCCAAAATTCTGCTTTGCAAGTGAAGTCGATAACGCGGGCACACTTAGAAGCATTTTTTGGGCTGATGGAAGAGCTATTTCTTCGTATCTGAGGTTCTGTGATGTGATCGTTTTTGACACAACATACAGGACTAATCACTTGAGCTTGCCATTTGCTCCATTCACTAGAGTAAATCATCACCGGCAGTCAATTTTGTTCGGCTGTGCATTGTTTGCTGATAAGCAGAGGTATACGTTTGTTTGGCTATTCCAAAAATGGCTCAAGTGCATGCATGGAGTTGAACCGAAGCTGATTATTACTGATCAGGATGCGCAGATCGGTGACGCCATCAAGATTGTTTTCCCAACTTCTCGGCACCGTTACTGTTTCTGGCATGTGCGGAAACATATTGCCGAGCAACAAATCCCAATGACAAACAAGTATGGAGAAGATATGGTCTCCGATTTCCATGATTGGTACACCTCCCATGATATAAGCACGTGCGAGGAGCGATGGCGTCTGATGAATGAAAAATATCATTTAGAAGAAGAAGAAGACAGTTGATTGTTGAAGATGTACAGGCTGCGTGGACATTGGGTTAATGCATATCTCAAGGATGTTTTCTGTGCTGGAATGACAACCAGTCAGAGATCCGAGAGTATTAATTCCTTCTTTGATGGTTTTGTTAATGCAAACACGAAACTAGTAAAATTTGTTCACCAATATGATAAAGCTGTTGCTGCCCGTCGTACCTCTGAATCTCAACAAGATTTTCGGGGTTTGAATTCTTTGCCCAACTGTACATCGAATCCATATGAGATACAGGTTTCGAAGTTGTATACACCGAAGATTTTTCAGTTGTCCCAAAAGGAATGGGCAGTTGTAATGACACTGTTTTCAGAAGAGTTGGAACATGACAAACCTGGATCAAAATATATGGTTGGTGATTATTTAGAATCAAAAGACAGCTGGGAAAAGGTCAGTTATGATAAGCGTGAGGAACTTCATGTTTCTTGTAGTTGCTCGTTATTTGAAACAGAGGGTATCCTATGTAGACATATTCTGTGTATTTTGTGGCGCAATCACGTTACACATATACCGGAATCATATATACTTCAGAAATGGAGGTTGGATGCTCGTTACAAAAACGTTACAATTGAAAATGGCATCAGGCCTTTTCCCAGTTAAGGCACTCCACGGACGGCTAGATTGTGGACAATTCGTTCAAATTTTATGCAATTCTTGAGATGGTCGCTGATTCTGATATCCATCTTTCAAAATTGGAGGTAGTTTTGAAAAGATTTGGCGAAGAAACCACTAGTGAATACAGAGCTATGTCAGGAAATTATCATTCATCACAGCCTAAAACTACAGTTGGTTCCAGTGGATCCGTTATCGTTCTGCGAGATGGTGAAGAATTTAATATACGTGATCCAATTGGTCCTGTACCTACCAAGGGGAGTCCTAGAGCTGCATCCAGGCTTAAGTCTGGTTTTGAAGATTGTATATATCAGAAGGAAGTTAAGCATCGAAGATGTGGTAACTGTCAAGAGCTGGGCCATTACAGGACTGGTTGTCTTTTACTGGTATTATATTAAACCTGTTAAACAATTTTTTATAATGATTTATGTTTAAAATTCTTACTATTACTTTTTGTAATGGCAGAAGAATTAGGTTTGGGATGCGTCCATCTTGAAGAAATAAAGTCTTCATTTTTACATGAACTGCGACCTGAGTCGCACACTGTACAGAGATTCATGTCGCAGTCTGCCACTGGCGTTTCATTATAATCAGATTTTATTCACATTTATTGATTTCTTCTATACTATTATTGTAATTAGTTGTACTTTAAAGTCTTTATGTTACAAAATTCTCCTATATAGTTTAATTTCTGTTTAATGTAATGTAGACGGCGACTTTGGTCGCAGTGTACGTGGTTAATTGCGACCGTGGTCGCAGTGTTCCTATATCGCTGAAATTGATTTGTTCCTATATTATTGTAACATCTGAATATAGTTGAATATTCTCCGCACTATTATAATTTCGACAATTTTAGCGCTATGTTCTTTTTTTAATATTGACTTTCTCCTTATATACAACAGCTCATTCTCTGCGACACGAGTCGCAGTTGCCTTACGTATTTTTTTAGATTTTTTTCTTACAGTCGCAGCGTTCCCTTTATTTTTTAATTGTAACTTTCATTTACATTTTCGCCCTATGTTTTGCTTTAGTCTACTGAACATAAATTAAAAATTGCGACCTTGATCGCAGTGTCGACCTTTTTGCCCATTTGAACGTATTGTCTTGATGTGTACACCAGTTTCATGACTGCGACCAGAGTCGCAGTTCGGTGAAATAAAATTTGTGACAAATGTAAAGTATTTCAACCAAGAATAAGTAGTAAAAACTATAATTCACACAATTAACCTTAGAAAACAGGGTTCTATATATATATAAAATCAAAATACAAATTTTAAACTTCTAATCAGATTCGTCATCACCATCATAATCAGATTCGTCATCAAGATTATGACCGCGTTCGTCTTCCGTATCGCTTTCCGTCTCTTCCACCTCTTTACCAACAATCTCCTCTTCGCTTTCTTCCTCTTCATGTATGTATTTTGGTTCATTAATGAACTCCCAGAATGGGTCGTCTGTATCAAGCTCATCCTCTGACCCGTAGCGAGGCATCGCTTCAGAACTATACCTCCAATTATCATTAGATGATTGGCTTCTTTCTGGTGAAGATGGTGGAGAAGACATCTTTGAATCTGATTCCGAATATTGAAAGTAACAAGTTTGAGCAAAACCAATTTAGTATGTTTATAATCCTGTCCTGATGACCCTTTATATATTTTTAATCCCGGAATTCCAAAAGGTTTAAGCTCTCAAACCACGTGAATATGTCCCAAATTTATTTTCTACCTTTTCCCAAAAATTGTATACTTCCTAGGTGACTGTTCAATTATCCAAAACAGTTTAAAAGTTAATACAGTCTTACATTAAATTACTTTGTACTCCAAAACAGTTCATTATTGCGACCACAGTGGCATTGAGAACTGATAAAAGATTAAGTAACTGCGACCATGATCGCTGTCTCGATTACAGTATCTCAATATACGGAAACGCTGTAACTAAAACATTTCATTAATGCGACTTTGGTCGCAATACAACTGCTAAACGCCTGTTTGTTTCTAATATAGTACGAATTAGTAAAATGCATGGTGTAACAAATGTAAATTTGAAATAATCAATTGAATTTATAATAAATAAATGTATAAAAATGTTTATAAATTAAATCAATAAAACAAAAAAAAATTGAATGAATTGCAATTTTTTTACATTTATAAATAAAAAAATGTGTTGTATCAATAAATTACCCACTGTCAGTCATCAAATTCCATCCTTCGTATCATTTCTATTTCTTCATCCCAACTCTTCTCTCTATCTGCAAGTATCATGTATGCAAGCTCACTTCTTAGTCTCTGTACGTCAGCAGCCGTAACAGTATCAACAGCTGATGGACTACCCAATGCTATATTTTTCATGTACTTGCATACATATAGAGCGCATCAACACTGAAATTTGCAGAGAATAATCATTAACTAAAATTATATTTTTGTACTAATAAAAGGTAGAAAATATGATAGGTAAGGAGATGTCAAAAATTCATATACATGTTTGCTTGTTGTGGGCATCTTGTGTATTTTATATTTGTTTTTCTCATTAATTTATTCAAATCAATCTCAAAAATCTGTAATAATCTTTCTTTCTGCAATGTCAATAGAAAAAAAACACTATTAGTGAAATTAAATGTAAGTTTCCAATAATCAAAATAATAAATTTCAACTCACCATTATTCTTGCATCTTTTTTATAAAGCTTTAATATACTACTAGTTTTTTCAGCTGGGACCAAAGAGTTGTAAAAAATTCACTCCTGTATGGCAATCAAATACCAACAAGGTCCAGTGAAATCCGGACTCGTCGGCACTATGTTTGTGATTGATCGGGAACAACATGTACTGCACATCGTCTGCCCAGTTTTTCAACAGATTCTGCTTGATAAAATGATCTTCTAGATCTTTACTTTTAGATACAACACCATGCTGCGGACAACAAAGAAAATAAAATACAAAATGAATTTAAAGTATAAAAATTTGGTATGAAAATTAGAAGTCATTACATCAAGACAACAGACTGCGATCATGGTCGCAGTGTATATTAATTAACACAATTGTATATTAATAAATATAGCGACCAAGGTCGCATTGTTGTTTTTGATAAAGACCGCCAGGAATTGCAATCTAGGTCGCATACTTTTGATTACTAAAATTATAGTCGTGGTGATTAATATTATCATGGACTACGACTTAAGTCGCAGTAGATTAGTTAGCTGCTATTTTTATATTAGGACGCATAGCGACCAAGGTCGCCAGGAATTGCAATCTAGGTCGCATACTTTTCATTACTAAAATTATAATCGTGGTGACTGCGACTTAATTCGCAGTACATTATGTAGCTGCAACTTTTACATTAGCACGCATAGCGACCAAGGTCGCAGTGTTGTTGTTGATAAAGCTTGCCACCAGCAACTGCGACCACAGTCGTAATCTTCATTTTAAATTGATATTGGGGTGAATTAATTTAATTATAAACTGCGACCTTGGTCGCAGTACATTCGTTAAGCCTAAACATCGATAAAGAACATTACTAGAATATTTAACGTTCAAAGATTTAATTCACCAAATTTATTAGGAGAATACATTAAACCGTAAAGGAGAAAATAGATGTTTACCCAAGCTTCGCTCCGGAAGAATATACTTTTTAATCTTCCTCCTTTCTCTAGATGCTGCATGTAGAAATGAATTATATTCGCATCTAAGTCTCTACCGAACATCAGGTCCTCAATGTCATTCTTTGTAACAATGATTCCGTTGCCGGTATCCTGATATGCAGTAGAACTGCAAGATATTCAAAACAAAGTTAGTAATTAAATTGTAGTTGTTATATATATACATAACAGTTTTTTGATATAATTTATAATAAAAATAATTAACTTACTCAGAGAATGCCTTGTCCAAGAAATTTTTTTATAAGAGCTTGTTGATGGGGCTGCAGAATTCTGTATGCTGTGGTTTCGGTCAATTCCTTCGATTTTGGATGAGTGGGGGTAATCTCTTTGTCACCGAAACCAGCGTCAGAACTCAGAGCCGCAGGCTGTGGAAGAGGATGTTCATTTATTTTCTTCTTCTGTTTTGGATAAACGAAGTCGGAGTCATCGCGATCTCTTTCAGCGTGCTTCCGTTCTTTGACTCCCCTTTCTATTGTTCCTTTAGAGTAATCCAAAACTTTTCCTTTTAAGGATTGCTTCTGAACCGGAGTATGTTCTTGAATTTTTTCTTCAGAAGCTCTATCTCTTTGGAGTTTTTGAATCTGTTGAGTTATATTCAAAGAAAAACTGGGGATATCCTCTTCTAATATTTTTTTCTTCTTCTCTTCAGCCTGCTTCTCCATCTGCTCCATAATTATTTTCTGCTTCTTCTCCTCTTCTCCCTTCTTCCTTCTCCTCTCCTCTTCTTTAATCCTCTCCTTCAACTCTTCCCCCTCTTTCTTCTTTTTCTCCTGCCTCTTCTCCTCCTCCTCGAACTTTCTCCTCTTCTCCTTTTCCTGCTCCTCCTCTTCTTTCCTTCTCTTCTCCTTCTCCTTCTTCTCCATTACAATCCTCCTCTTCTGCTCCTCATCCTCTTCTCTTCTCCTCTCCTCCTCTTCCATTCTCTTCTTATTCTCCTCCTCTTCCCCCCTCCTCCTCTCCTGCCCCTCCTCTTCCCTTCTTCTCTCCTTCTTCTCCTGCTCCTCCTCTTCCCTCCTCCTCTTCTCCTTCTCCTCTTCTACCCTCATTCTCCTCTCATTCTCCTCTTCACTCCTTCTCTTCTCCTTTTCCTTCTCCTTCGCAACAGCGGCTGCTCTTAGCAGCTCTTCTTCTTTGACTTTTAATTTCTTCTGCTGCTTTTTTAACTTTTTCTTCTCTCTTATTTTTCTTCTTTTTTTTCTTTAATTCAGCCTTGATTCTGTTCTCAGTCTCCATTTTTTCAATTTTTCTTTCAAGCTGAGATACATATTCTATCAAGTACTGATTTTTATTCCTCAACTCTTCAATTTCTTTAGCTTGTTGATCCCGTTGTGGTGGCAAAAAACCTGTAAAAGTTGGTTCTTGCTCACTCGTCTCTTCTTGCTCAATTATTTTTGCCGCTTCTGGCTCCTTATCAGACGGGATGTTAGTTTGATTATATCTATTTCTTTCTTCTTCTTCTTCATCTTCATCTTCTGCTTCTTCTTCCTCCTTCTCTTCCCCTTCAACAGGAAGGCCAATCATAATTTTTTCTTCATTAAAGATGTTGGCCATTCGACACAAAATCTGAGGGAAAAAAAAAAAAATAATGTTAAAACGAATTATTTGAAATAATTATACTGCGACCAAGGTCGCAGTACATTTATTAACTATTAAGATAGAATGCGACCATGGTCGCAGTTTATTTGTCTGGCACATAAATTTAACTGCGAAGACTTGGAGCTTAATACTGCGACCATGGTCACATTTTATGTAAACGGTATTATCAGGAGAATGCGACCATGGTCGCATTTTGTATGTCCAACACATTAAATGAACTGCGAAAAGTGCAGCTCAATACTGCGACCATGGTCGCATTCTAAGATTATGGTCGCATTTTTAATCAATACTATATGGTATTTAATATTTTAAAACTTACGATATTTGCGTCAAGCTCATTTAGATCAACTTCAAGTAAAGATCTGCTAATGTTCTGGAGGTCCCATCTTATTGCGCGTGGGGTTTTGTCCTCCAAACCAGACCTCGGCTCAAAAATAGAGCCCTCTCACATAGCCAATACTGCAAATGTAAAATTAAATTAATTTACACCAATATTCACAAGATTATGGGGAAATTTCATACAATTGTGGCCAAATTTTGATATTCATACTTACACGGAGCATCCTTGCAGCTCGTACGTGGTATGCCTGAAGATGTCCATTGACTCAATCAGGAATTGTCAAACAGTTTTAGCCCAGCATATTGACCTCATTAGCTGCATATTGGCAATCTGTTCCATAATATACCACGGCACCGTACATTTACTGCCGGAGAAGAATAGAGTGGCCGACATGTATATGATGATTATTGTAGTAAAGTCTTGAGCTGCAAGTCTCTGTCTGTCTCTTATAATTTCATGTAAAGTTACTTGTTGCTCAAGCTGTTCATCCTTTGTCACATCTAATTCACCCCTACTCCTTTTCTTGACCAGAAGATCATCCAATGCCCCTTCAATAGATACTTTAGTGATCTTCTTTATATTGGGAAAATAATGTTTTATAACCCCTCTATCCTTCATCGTACAGGTCTTATTCATAATAAAATCTGACCCAATGATAGGTAGACCAAAACTTAGGGCAATATCCTCCACCGTTAACTCAATTTATTTGCCCCAATTGTAAAGGTCCTTGAATCCCTATCATACTGGTCTAAAATTCTCAGTACAGCAACGTTTGATTTTAGACCCTTTTCACCCCAAATTTTTTATTGTAGAAGGCCATAAAGATTGGGCCAAATGGGGTATTCTTGATTGCCTCTAAGAAATCGGCGTGAATGTACTTTTTGAATTTCTTTATGAACTCGCACATAGGTTTTAGGCTCGATCTCAGAGGACGAACCTTCATCTGTTGTTTACCTATAGATGAAGAAAAATTAAACCTTTAGACCAATGATTATTTAAAACCTATAAGGGACTAAAAAGCAAATTAATTTTAAACCACTGCGACCAAGGTCGCAGTCATAAACAGTGCAAATGTAAATAATGAACGACACTGCGACCAAAATCGCATAAGTATACAGTGCAAATATAAACATCTGCGACCCTGGAATTAAAAAAAATGACGTTAAATACACTGCGACAATGGTCGCATAAGTATACTACAACGCATATTGAAACAACTGCGACCCATGTCGCAGTATGTAATAAAAAAAAGTACCTTTCAGATATTGCGACCAACGTCGCATTCGTCTAAAATGAAAAGTCCAAAAATAAAAAAAAATTTAAAACTCTACGATCTAAGTCGAACATATCTGCAACTATAATTTTAACTACTGCGACCGAGGTCGACAAACAGTGTATGAAAAAAAAATTGGGTTAAAAAAATACTAGCAAGGTCGCATACATATACATCGCTTTTTTAAAAAATACTGTGACCATGGTAAAGATAAAAGGAAATGAAAAAAATTGAAAAAAATGGACCTTTACCGTTGTGTTAGAAAATCTATAAATTTAAAAATTTATTCGTCATCTAAAGTTTCAGAATCTCTTTCTTAACTGCGACCATGGTCCCAAGATTTTAAAAAAAAAAAATGAGAGAAACGGAAATAAATCTGAAAAAAATATTAAAACTATTAAAATCCATAAACCCTAAAAAAATTTGAAAAATATCGTTTTCTAGTACCTTTTTCGGCGGATGATTTCTTTGGCGCCATGTTCTGCAAGTATATTTTTTAAAAAAAACGGATGAAATTTGAGAAACAATAGAAGTAATTGGATCAGAATGATCAGGTGAAATTTTAGAGTTGTAAATTTTTTTGAAAGGAAATATTTTTACATAAGGCAAAAAGTTGTGAGTGAGGGTATTTTCGGAAAATACAATGTTGAGGTGACTGACATTAAATTAGGCGGGATTTTTCGGGTTTTTGTCCGCCAAAATTTATGACAGATTTGTGGCTCTGATGTTGCCACGACCCGCCGGCTGAGAAACTCTCTCAGCCGTCGGCTGAGGTACAGTAACCCCATATATATATATATATATATATATATATATATATATATATATATATATATATATATATATATCAGCCGACAGCTGAGAATCCCTCTCAGCCTGCAGTGACGTGGAACATTAGGAGCCACATAATTCGACAATCTAAAATGACGCCCCGCTTTTGAAAATAATTGAAATTACTAAAAGCTCCCATCGTTTGTCTTTTCTTGGGAATGATGTATTAGTTTTATATTCTTTATTATTATTTTTTCTCTCCTTTTGTATGTCTATCTCTCTGTGTCTCCGCACGCTGTCAGATCTAGATTTTTGACTTGTAGAGAATGTCGTTCTAAAAAAGCGAGAGCGGGATCAGATATTAATTTTTAGTTGCAGAGTTAGATCTCCAGCAGCTATTTTGACAGGTTCATGTTCTCTCGGGATGTCAGCTTCAATATTTTCATCGTGATTCTTCTCTTCTTCTTCTTCCAAAGGAAAGCCTATCTGAAATTTTTCATCATCGAAAATATTGGCTATTCGATTTAAAATCTAAAAGACAAAATAAAATACACATAAATATATAACCAATCTATCAGAGATGCTACTAAAGCGTAGGAAAAAACTTATTTTAAAAGCTGTCCTTTTCATCAGGACTGCGACTTTGGTCGCATTCATAATAATAAATTGTCAGATAAAATTGAATTCTATGATCATAGTCTCAGTATGAAATTTCATCTTCAAACCATTTGTTTTCCAAGACAGTGACCAAAGTCGCAGTCCAATTGAAATTTATTAATAAAAAGACTGCGATCTTGGTCGCAAAAATGGAAAATAAGTTATAAAATACTGCGACCAAGGTCGCAGTGTTATCAAACAAAACTTTTCAAAAAAGATTGCTATTACCTAAGACTGCGACCAATGTCGCAGTCTTCGGTCGCAATCTTCTAACCATCTTAATTACTTAATTTTGGAGACCTTGTTCACTGCTTCAATTGACTATCTCTCTTGTTTCATAAGAATGCGACCATGGTCGCAGTATTCTATTTAGATTCCTTAATAAAAATATTATGATTAAGGTCGCATTGTTATCAGACAAAATATTCTCAAAGAGACTGCTGTTACATAAAACTGCGACCAAAGTCGCAATCTTCTAATCATCTTAATTAATTAACTTAAAATATTATTGTCACTGCTTCAGTTGACTGCGACTCTTATTTCATAAGACTGCGACCACGGTCACAGTATCCTATTTAGCTTAGTAAGGTCAAAAAAATACAGCGACCCTAATCGAAAAAATAAAAAAAGGTTGCAACACTGCGATCAAAAAAATGCAATGTAAAACAAAAATAAATCTAAAAAGTGAAAATGATTTAAAATCCAAAATTTTTCTTTTTAGAAACTGCGACTTCGATTGCAGTTTCAGAAAACAAAAAAATAAAATAAAATAAACTGTTTCAAGTCGCAGTAATAGATTTTATTGTGATTAAAACATCTTTCAAAAAAAACTTGAACATTAATGCGACCATGGTTGCATTCTTTTAAAATAATTTATTTTTTAAAATTTAGTAATCAAAAACTGTAATTTTTTTGTTTGAAAAAACTCAAAAATTTTAGATCTATAATTTTTTTAGTGAAGGAACAGTTGTAGTCAGATTAAAAGTGAAACTGAGGATATTTTAGTCATTGGGCAACGAAAAATGGTTGAGGGTCTCCTTTTACCGCCTAAAATTTTGACTTCTCTGCGGCTAATATGAAGCCACGTCATGCCGGCTGAGAAACTCTCTCAGCTGTCGGCTGAGGTATAGTAACCCCATACACGCACACACACACACACCCACAACCCCCCCCCCCCCACCTCCCCTCGGATCCTTTAATATTTAGAAATTTACCTCTCATACCATTAATATTAGAAATTTACCCTTCAAATGGGAGATTTCGCTATAGCCTCCTGTGTCAACATATAACTCAGGAAAAAAAACACAGCTTCATAATTTTATTCGCTTTAACCAACTTTTTTTTTAAAACCAACCACGTGCGCCCACGTGTCAACCACAGAAGCGCTCATCAGCACCTAAAGACGCAAATGCCCCACAATAATCACTTCGAGAAAAGCGAAACACTTCGAAAATGCGGACACTAGTATATAGAGGACTGTAATCATGATTGCAGTCCTAAAAAAAAAACTTATTTCTGAGGACTACAACCATGATCACAGTCCTCTTAAAAATGCCCTATCTCTGATAACTGCGACCATAATCAAAGTCCTCACAAAAATGCCCTATTGTTTAAGAGTGCGACCATAATCACAATTCTCTTTATTACTACATGATTCTGACTCATGATCGCGGGCCTCTTTATTAGGACTGCGACCATGATCACAGTCATCACAAAAATGTTATGTTTCTGAATCTTTATTAGAACTGTGATCATGATCGCAGTCCACACAAAAATGCCTTACTTTTAAGTCTTTATTAAAGGGCTACAATCATAATCGCAACCCACTACTATGATCATGAGTCGCAGTTCTCATATCAGCATCGCCATCATCAGTAGACCCCTCGTTCACCGATAACTGATTCAGTCCCAAAACTTTTCAGATCTAAAAACACATCAATCACAAACACAAACTAAACTCATCACGAGTACGAACAAACAGGATCTATAAAAAGGTCGATCCTAAAAAATTTGGTCAGGGGCTTTGCCCCTGAGACCCTCAGGAGAGGGGCTCCCCGCTCCCTTCCAACCCATGGCAATCTGACCGTACAGGTCGACCCGCGAATTACTCTGCGTCAGGGTCAGGTTGATGGGAGAGCAATGTCAGGGGCGATGAAAAAGGGTAAAAGAGAAAATGAAAATATATAAAGAAGTGATGATTGGGTGGAATCAATTTATGCTGACGTGGATGAGGCTGTACCCAAGAACATTATGAAGCTGAATTTTTTCTAATCATAAAGCAAAGTAGGTGGATATAACGAAATTTTCCATCTTTTAAATCTTAAAATTATATTTACTTTTAGAATGAAAATAGAATATTTTTGTTTGCTTTAATTAACTTGCCTTTTTTTTAAAAAATAATTATTGTCCTTCTGTAAATGATTAAACATGAAACACTACATCCACATTTAACCCTATAGACGTATCTCATTTTCTTACATATTTCTCCTCCTTCTCCACTCTGTCTCTCAAATCAAGCACATTTCTTTTTCATTCATTTATCATCATAAACTCACATCAAATCATTTTCGCGTATGCTGCTTAAGAATTTGAGAAAAATTTTAAGAAACTTTAGTGTGAGATTTGAGGGAAAAAAATTGGAGAAAGTGTAAGATTAAGGGGATTATGTTAACGGGGCTACGAGAGGGAGGAGGGAGGAGGAGGAGGAGGAGAGTGAATGAATGAATAAAGAGAGAAGGGACTAGAATTTTAGATAAAATTTGATTTAAGTCATATAAGAATAATGAAGAAGAAAACGGAAGAACATATGTAAAATACTCTTATTTCATTCAAAATCTAGTTGGAGGGATAAGCTGTTAAGATCTAAAAGATTTCAGAGGTAAATTTAAAAGATAAATTTCTAGATATTGAAGATTTTAGATATATATCTAAATAACCCTTAAAAAACAAAATATCTGTAGAAACTCATCAATCCAAATTTCCTCCCTAGTTAAACGACCGTGGTTGTCCGTAAAAGCATTCGCCACTGTATTTCCTTGACGATAAATAAAGAATAGTTCTTAATTAATCATGGACCTATTCTATTCTATTTGTTAGGGATATTGGTCACTGGTCAAGATGGTGGTTCATCAGCAACCTCAGCTAGCATGTATGTAAGCAAAGAACCAGCTTCTTGTCTGTTAACATGCATGTGGTTCAGTATATCTGATCTCCAGTGAGGCATGTGCTTTATTGTGTCTGGACTTCCTGTATACAAGCATGTGGTTCATTATATTTGAATGTGCATAGTTTTCTTATTCTTCTCTCCACATGCCTATATATTGACGTAGCCCTTCATGAAATAATATATAAAAAAATTTCCTTCTCCAAATTATCAAGGTATCAGAGCCATTCCTCTGCTAATCATCATTCTATGCTATCAACGAGCCTTCGTTGGACCGTACTCATGTAGCTGTGCCTAGCGCCGGACCATCTCTTCATCATAGGTTATTGTCAACGTTGACGGTATTTTACTCTAGTGCCGCCCTCGGTCCTTGCCTCCACAGCTGTTCTCGGCCCTCACCCTCCAGCGCGGAGGCGTCCTCCTTCTCGAAATCTCTCCAGCGCGACATCTACCATAGAGATCTGCTTTATCTCCACCGCGAGTTCTGTCCCTCATCCTCCAGCACTATCTCTGCCACCTTGTTACATAATACACGTTGTCGAGTTCTCATGAGCACTTCTACCTCTGTCCTCGTTCATTTTGAGCACAAATCACATAGTCGAGTTCTTGTTAGCCCTTCTACTTCTGTCCTCGTTCTTTATGCACGCGTCATCGGTGATCGCTTCTGCCCTGCGTAGCCGATTCTGCCGACATTTCGTTTCGTTCGTCGACATCCAGTTCTCGTTCGTCGACTCCTCGTCCTGTATGCATGTGTGACCTGTCGTCGCCTCTGCTCTATTCAGTCGCTACGCCATCTCGTCCTGATCTCTACAACCTCATCTTGATCACCAAAGTGCAGACCTCTCATCAGTTTCACGCAGTCTTCTCGGTGTTTGATCCATCGTGAGTTTGAGGGAGGTGTTAATATACATGTGGTTCATTGTATCTGGACCTCCTGTGAGGCATGTGATTCATTGTATCTGAACTTCCTGAATATAGGCATGTGGTTCATTGTATCTGGACTTCCTGTATAATGCATGTGGTTTATTGTATCTGGACGTGCATAGTTTTCCTATTCTTCTCTCCATATGCATGTATATATTAATGTAAGTTTTTATGAAATAATATACAAAAATTTTCCCTTCTCCAAATTATCATTGTTCATCAAGCTCATTGATCATTCTAAAAATAAACATGATCTAAAATATAATAAATTTATGAAATTATTAATAATGGTGAAATAAAGCATAGTGATTTAATTGAATAATAAAAAACAATAACTTTAGAGTAATTATAAAGTGAAAATGTCGGAAATTTTATAAGTATAAGATAACAAATATTAGAATCTATTTTTCATTTTTAATTTCTTGAAGAAAGTAAATACACACTAAAAACTGATCTTTATTGAGTATTCCTATCAGCGAGCCAATAATCAAAGCCCTAAATGGTCACTAGTTATTAAGTGATCCAACTAGGTTCTATTAAACTAGAGAATAGATCAGTAATATCTTTTTTACACTAAAAATATTATATTTAGATTTTAGAGTCAACTAAACACTCATATTTCTACTCTGTTCATAAATTTACAAATCCTCATATGTTTTTAATTTAAAGTGGGTGACCTAATGTGGCACTCTTGAGTCTTGACCCCTCATATTTTGCGGGCTATTGAAATTTAACCAGATTGTGACCAACAAACAACTGCTATACACTAGGGGAAGAATCTCAACTGTTCACAGAGTAGTGGACGATTGTGATCACATCTGGGACCATTCAATAATTAAAGCGCAGATGAAAGATTCCATATACGAAACTACTGTACTAAAAACAGAAATCCTAGTAAGAACAGATAAGATTGATTGATTTGTAGCCAAAAAAAACAGAAGAAGGTTAGATCAAACACTAACTGAAGTGACAATTATTTCCATGATACCAGTTTCAAAGAAACTAGTAGATTAACTTTGTACGTTAAACACTGAACGTTGTAGTCGGCATCAAGGAAAGAGAGCCCCTTTGTAATAACAAAGAAGGGGATTAAAGTCCTAAGAGCTACATTAAGGAAAGAACTGGCACAAGAGATCTTATGGAGAACAAGGGTTTCTTTGTGTTTTATGTAGCTGCAGATTAAGAAGAGACTGATGAGCTTCTTCTTTTACTCCTGCTGATCTGCTTGCTTCTCAAATTGATGAGCTTCTAATATTTTGGGCAGGTTCAAAGAAGAGGAAGAGGAGCTGAAGATCTAATGAAGGCGGTCTTTTGGGTGTTTTGTTTTCTGTTTGCAAAGACTGTAATCTTTTGCACTTTGTTGTCATTTTACTTGTATCAATGAAATATTTTTGGGCTTTCATTATCTAAGAGATGCTGGATGATTGGGAAGAGGAGAATCCATGAAGAATGGAAAAATGCCAAGACGTAGCACTGGAAGATAAATTTAAAAAAAAAATAAAAATTAATTGAAAACAACCTTGAATATATAAGAACATGCTAAATAATTATGTGGCATGAGGTGGAATCAATCATCCGTCTCATGCCGACACATGCTTCATTTGGCGCTCGTAACTAGTTTGGACAGTTTTAAATATTTTCTCAAAATAAATACTTAAAAGAGATATTTTATTTTATTTTATTTTATTTTTGGAGAAAAGTGGTTGGGCTGGTTGCGGTGGCGAATTAGCCGAAGCAGGTGGTTCGCCTGGTTTTGGTTGCGCTGGTAGTTCCCTCCCCTTCCTGGGCTTAGTCATATAAACTATAAAAATAGAAATAGCGGGGAAGTTTCAGATTTTAGTATTTATTCACGAGTTCTGAAATTAAGCCTTATAATAATAAATGGGTTAGATTAGGTTTTGAGAGATTTGAAATTAAAAAAAAGAAGCATTTCGCTATAACTCCCAATGTCAAATCGTAACCAAAAAAAAAAAACACGGCTTCATAATTTAATTTGCTTCAGCCACCTCCTTTTTTAAACCAATTATGTGCGCCCACGTGTCAAGCGCAAGCGTTCCTCAGCGGCGAAAAACGAAAATGCCTCGCAGTACCAACTTCAAAAAAAGCGGACCGCTTAGAAAATACAGATTGCTGGTATATAGAGGATTACGATCATAATCCCAGTCCTCACAAAAAATCTATTTTCTGAGGATTGCGACCACGATCGCAATCCTCGTAAAAATCCTTTAATCGGCAGTCCTCACAAAAATCTCCCATTTCTGAGAATTACAATCATGATCGCAATCAACTTTATTAGTACATGTTTTTGAGCTTTTATGGGTTGTCACAGTTCTCATCTTTATTAGGATTGTGAGCATGATCGCAGTCTCACAAAAAGACATGTTTCTGAGTTTTTATTAGGACTGTGATGATCGCAGGCCTCACAAAAATAAGGCATCGCAGTCCTTAAAAAAAATGTCTTATTTTTAGTCTTTATTAGGACTTTAATCATGATCGCAATCCTCCTTATTAGGACATGTTTCTGAGTTTTTGTAGAACTGCAGTCCTCTTTATGAGAACTAAAATCATGATCGCAGTCCTCTTTATTAGGACATGTTTCTAAGTTTTTATAAAACTATGTCATGATCGTAGTCCTCACAAAAATACAATTTTTGGCTTATATGAGACTTCGACAATAATCGCAGTCATCACAAAATGTCTTAATTTTTAATTAATAAAATGATCACGATCATAATCGCAGTCTTTTAATAAAAGACTGTAGTCATTGTCGCAGTCCTCACATAGAACTTCGATCATAAGTCGCAGTGCTCAGATCAATATTGTCATCAGCAGCAGACCCTCATTCACTATCATCTAATGACCCCTTATACTTTTCAGATGTAAATACAACATCGATCACAAACAAAAATAAAACTCATCACGAGTAAACGAGATCTATAAAAGGTCGATCTCTAAAAAAATTGATTCGAAGGCTCCGCCCACTGAAATCCCGGGAGGGAGGCTCCCTGCCCCCTTCCAACCCTAGGGCGACCTGACTACGTAGATCGACCCATGAATTACTCTGCGTCGGGGACAAGGTTAAGAGCAGCATTTGAGACGATGGGAAAGTATGTGAAAGAGAAAATGAAAATAATATAAAGAAGTGCCAGTTTGGGAGAAATCAATTTATATTAACGTGAATGAGGCTTTAGTGAATAAACTTATGAAGCTGAGATTTTTTTTATAATTATGAAACAAACTAAGTGGTTGTATTTTTCTTAAAAAACACAGAAAACAAAACAAAAAAAGAAAAAAAAGAGTAAGAAAGATAACACCCAAGACCCCAAGTAGGAAGCCATGTGTCAGGTCAGTACTTATGTGCAATTCATTATAAGATCTGGATGCACTTGAGGATATTCATTCAAGTATATAACATATTACTCTTAATTTTTATCATAATTTTAAAATTTTAGTTTACCAGGAATTTAAATGTGGTATCAGCTTAATCCAAATTCAATTCTCACGAGTGCGTATTTAAGAAGTTGATATTAAAATAATATAATAACATTGTGCAAAAGCTCAAGTTTTCACCCACAAAAGGAGTTTTGTAGTGAAAAATATTTTAATAATCCTAGCTCAATTATTTATTTGATTCATAATTGTATTTTCTTGTTTACATATGTTATTTTATTTTTAATTTTTTCTAGGAATATTAAACTTAGTTAAAATTCTATATGGAGTATTGCTAAAAAAATACTTATAAGTATCATTTTAAATAATTATTAATGTCATTTTCTGTTGATAGTTATGTTTAATATTAGAATACTAATATGTAGTCATAAACATTTGTAGCTGACACTTGTTTCCCATCAAAATAATAAAAAATGAAAATAAAAGTGATTAATATTTTTAGGAAAAGTTTGGTACATCCACCTACTTCGATTCATAATTAGAAAAAAAATCCAGCTTCATAATTTTGTTCGCTTCTCTCCTCATCTACGTCAGCATAAATAGATTCCTTCCAACCACAACTTCTTTATATATATTTGTTTTCTCTTTCTCTTTTACCTTTTCCCATCACTCTTAATATTGCTCTTTCGTCAACCTTGACCCTAACGATGAGTTATTCGCTGGTCGACCTGGGTGGTCACGTCTTTATGGGGTAGAAAGGGGGGAGCACCCTCCCGGAATCGGGGGCGGAACCCCTGAAAACTTTTTTTGGGATTGACCTTTTGTATTTCTCGTTTGTTCGTGTTCACGATGAGTTTTATTTGTGTTTAAATTTATAAAGTATTAGGGATCATTCGATGTCAGTGGATAGAAGTCTGCTGATGTTGACTATGCTGATATAAGAATTGTGACTCATGATCGCAGTCTTATGTTAGGATTGATTTAGAAATAGGACATTTTGCGAGAACTGTGATTATGGTGTCGCAATCCTCATAAAGAGTAAAATGTAGGACTTTTTTGTAAATACTATGATCATGATTGTCATCCTAACAAATAGAACTGCGATCATGGTCGCAATCTTATAAAGACTGATCACAATCTTCATAAATAGAACATTTTGTGAGGACTGCGATCATAATCACAGTTCTCAGAAATAAGGCATTTTTTTTAGGATTGCGATCATAGTCGCAGTCCTCTATACTACAATCATTTTGTGTGAATTGCGATCACAGTTACACTCCTCAGAAATAATGCATTTTTTCAAAGCGGTCCATTTTTTTAAAGCGATTATTTAGGAGCATTTTCATTTTTCACCGCTGATGAGCGCTTCAGCGTTTGACATGTGGGCACACATCCTTACTTTTAAAAAAGAGCTAGCTGGAGTGAATAAAATTATGAGACTGAGTTATTTTCCTAATTACGATTTGACATAAGAGGATGTAGCGAAATGCCCCATATTTTTATTACTATAAAAAAATTTATTGAATATGTATAAATTAAATGAGAAACATATTAAATTTGACATATGTCCGATGTCTTTTGCTCCACATTCGGTTTTTAAACTTGAATCGTTTTAAACACCAATTATTTCTTGTTCTGTTTTTATTATAGTTTCTTGTTTTACTATAGGTGGAAGAAGATTCAATGGGGATAAACCAAACTTTTTTACAGGACACCCGCCCAACTTTCATCTGTTGTCAATCGTCATTCAAAGACAGCGAAGAAGCTCCAGCGCAACGAGAAACGAGAGTGTCTCGTATTACAGAGAAGGCAATCAGCCGGCGGACTGGTTAATTAATAAATAGATTAGAGCTTGATTAGCAAAAAGACAGCGGACTAAACTAAACAATCAATAACAATTAAGTCATTTTTTTAAAGTATTTGGGGGTAGACTACGCGAACCAAGTTGGGAGACTAAATATAATAATTAATTTTTATTCTGATCAGGTTTTAATAATCTATTTGTATCTCCAATAAGAAAGTAGATATATGTTTAAGATCCATATTCTATCACTAAGATCTCCATATGTGATTTAAAGATCGAAACCTGAGAGTGTCGCTGAGATTTTGATGGTCAGGAAACTCTGTTTGCCTATGTAACTTCTTCTTTACATTATTAATATTTTTTTTTTTTTGGAGTAGGGTTTCTGACCCTGCTTTGGGTTGTTTGTTTTATCGTAAAAGGTGGTAAGTCGTAATTGCACTTGCGACTTACGATCATATCGTGTTTATTTTACCGCGCAAGTCGCAGGTTACATTTGCATCCCAATTACTATCCACTTGTAACACAAACAGTTATTTTGTTGTTACACAAATCTCACTTACATCCCACTTGCACACAAACAGTTAATTTTGTGGTCATGCAAATTTGTATTGCTGACAATAATTTTAATTAGATTAATATTTTTTTATTATTAGATTAATTTTTTATATTATATTTTTTAATTATTAGATTACATATAATTATTAGATAAATTTTTTTATTAATAATTCAGTAATTTTTATATTAGAATCTTTTTAATACTATATTAATTTTTTTATTACTAAATTAATATAATATATTCTACTTAATTTTAATTCTTACTTTATTTATAGATTAGTAATATTTACTATAAATTTAATAAGTTTTGATTATTAGATATTTTTTATTTTTTTATATTTAATATATTTAATTTTTAGTATTTATAAAGTTTTAATTTTATTTTCTATTTAATATATTATATTTTAATTATTTTTTATTTTAATTATTTAATAGGTTTTATTTTTAATTATTTAATTAATTAATTTTATTTATTTAATATTTAATTATTTTTAGTCATTTAAAATTTAAAATTTTTTAATTTTTATTTTTTTAATTATTTATATTATTCTAACTTAAATTTAAATTTAATTATTTATTTTAATTTTAATTTTAATTATTTCTTTTAACTACCAAACAGTTAATTTTGTGGTCAACTTTTTCACTTACGACTTACACATTACGATAACGAAATACCGTAAAGCACAGTACACTTTTTCACTTACAATTTAAATTACCAATCAAACACTGTAAAACTCACTTGCATGTAACTCACTTGCAACTGAAAAAGAACTTTCGACTTACGACTTACAACAACCAGGCCCAATGTTACTTCAAAAAATGAAGTTCTGTTTGACCACCCCTAAAAAAAAAAAAGTTAAAAATTAAATTAAAATTAAAATTAAAAAAAATCCACACCCACCACAATTCAACCCCTTGATGCAACGCCCAGTGCTCAAGTGCAACATTCCAAGATCCGTTTCTTGCTTATTCTCTTGGCCCAGCTCCAGACACAATGCCGTTTGTACGGAGATCGGAAACAAAGAGAGGCGTTGGTGGTAAATATTTTCTTTAAGCTGAACTCCAATCTTATTACAGCCTTCGAGAAGGACCATTGTCACTGTTGTCTCATCGTTCTGCAAAATTTTCCACTAAAATATATATTCCCTCTGTCCTGGTACAAGAGTATGTGCGTCGTCTTCTATATATTGGATTGCGAAAACTTTGTTAGTTTCTTATGTCAGGTGTAGCCGTTCACCTCTTCTCTGTGGGCTTCTTTGTCCTCATAGTAATTTTCAGATTGCCGGACGACTTGTTTTGTCGCTCAGAAACCCCACGTGAATCTGGCGTGTTATCAGATTTTTCAGTTGTTTTTGGCCTCTTTCACGATGAATTCGGATGAGAAATCACGTCAGATTTTGTTGAGTCTCACAAATAGTTTTCAAACAAAAATTTTTTTAACAGCCAAATAAAAAAATTAAAATCTGACACAAATCTGTTGTTATATTATTTTTCTGAGAGGTTTCATTCAAACAAATAGACTCTATGTGACTGAAACAACAGATGCATTACATAAATAGAATAAAAAAAAAAAGAGGAGAGTCCTAATATACATAATTCCTGTGTACATGCTAGAATTGTCTCACTGTTTAGCTTGATATAGTTAGAGTTACATTATAGTTCTAATTTTGAGTCTATTTGATTAGAAAATTCAATTTAGAAAATCTGAAAGGCGGCAAATTATAGTGACCAAACCATAATAGAATAAGAAAAAGATTAAGGGGGAACTCATTTTGAGAAAGCTGATAATGTCAGCATTCTATAGGGAAAATCGAGTGAACCCGGGTGAATGGTAATTTTGTAGGAGTCCTTTTCTCATCTTCGTCTGTTTTGTTGGCTCAAAAAAGAGCCCAGCGGGGTTCGTCGCTAGCCAAACAAAATAATGAGCTGTCAGACTTTTGAACGTTTTCTCTTGACATCGAGATGAAACCTGACAAGCAAATTTCGGACGCCACGTCATCTTGATTTTTGAGAGCACCAAACAAGCCAAGCCCAGAAATAGAGCAAGCCCACAAAGACCCCACAAAATAATATTTCCATCCCTAAATCGGCGAACAAGCTAATGACCAACTGCTAAAGGAGTAGCTTTTCCTCTAAGGGTCTTTTTTTTTTGGGGTCTCATTTTGAGAAAGCTAAGAATGTCAGCATTCCATAGGGAAAATAGAGTGGGCCCGTGAGAATAGTAATTTTGCTGGCTCACTCTTTTTTTATCTTGGTCTATTTTGTTGGTTTAAAAAATACTAACAAAACAACATAATTAGTTGTCAGATTTTTGAATGTTTCCTCTCAATCGAGCGGAAACCTGACAAGCAAATTTCAGGCGCTGCGTTCTTGATTTTTGAGAGCACCAAACAGGCAAGCTCAGAAAATGGAGCGGGCCCACAAAAGACCCCACAAAACAATGTTTCCCATCCCCAAATCGGCGAACCAAACAAGCTAATGAACCACTGCTAAAGGAGCAGCTTTTCCTCTAAGGGCCAGTTTGGGGGGAAACTCATTTTGAGAAAGCTGGCAATGTTAGCATTCCATAGGGAAAATGGAGTCGGCCCGGTGAATAGTAATTTTGCAGGCTCACTCTTTTTCTCATCTTAGTCTGTTTTGTTGGCTTAAAAAAGACTAACAAAACAAAATAATTAGTTGTCAGATTTTTGAATGTTTCTCTCGATATCAAGAGAAACCTGACAAGCAAATTTCGGACACCACATAGCTTTATTTTTTAGAGCAACAAATAAGCCAAGCCCAAGAAATGGAGCGGGCCTACAAGAAACCCCACAAAACAGTGTTTCCCAGCCCAAATAGGCCGAGATTTGGGGCCCACAAAATGTTTTTTCCTCCTCTTTCTCCAGCACATTTTCTCGAAAACAAATAAGCTCCATGTAGCTTCAATTTCTTGTAATACTGCAAGCACATGGGTCATTTTTTTTATAACTTTGATAATATGTAATTGCAATTGAGACAGGCTTGTGTAGTTCCGCAAAGATTCGAACTCAAATTCTTACCATTCAAATATGATCATACATCATCTGAATACAAGAGCCAATCCATTGAAGTTAATTTATATTATTTTAAGTATTTATAAACCAAAAATCAACTATTATAAATACTTTTTACTCATGCATCAAGTAGGAAAAAACAGACAGTCTAAATAGTAAGTTGATTAGTTTAACGACGTAAAACATTTGAAACCTAACAAAAATTGGTTTTTAGGGTTTTGTAAATATTTAGATCTTGATCAAATGGTCGGATCGAAAATTTGTATGTCTAAAATATAAAATCTAACTAACTCATATTTTTCGGCCGTCTATTTATATAATATAGATTAATTTCAACGAAGTGGATCTTGTATTTAAATGTCGGGATGTTGGTATTTGAATGGGAAAAATTCGGGCTCGAATCCCTCAAAAAAAAAATGTGAATGAATAATTGGAGCTCGGTGATACTTCAGACTATTGATCCACGTATTGACTACAAGTGAATAGAACATATATAAGAAGGCAATACTAGAATATTACTTTTTCTATTTCTTTTTTTCTTCAGCTAATGTGAGCTCTTGCTTTGTCGACAACTGATCAAACTAATATTTCTCGTCATCAAGTGCTGACGAACATCACAACCATCAAGCTTTTGTAGTTAGGGAGAGAGAATGATGTCTGAAATTATTTGGTTTGATGTGGTTGGAGTTTCAACATAGTTCTATTTCTGCAATTAGATCATTTGATCTCTTAGTTGATTTGACAACTAGAATGTGAACTCCAATAGTGAAATGAAAAACAACTATTTAGTCAATTACATGGGTTAAAATAATATTGCATAGAAAGATTAAGGAAAATTTGAAATAGTATTTTTTTCACTTTTATTATATCTTAACTGCTGCCATTAAAATTACAGTTAATTTGATGGTACAACTATGCCCATCCAATCAGCACAAATGATCTAAATGTTTCCATACTACGTACAGGTATTTGAAACCTTGCTGAATATCATTATTTTCAGTTTTTAGTATAGTTTTTAAATTGAACGTTTTTCTATTGGAATATTTCGCTACAGCCACCTCCTTTATTTCATAATTAAAAAAAAAAGCTCAGCGTAATAATTTGATTCGCTATAACCTCATCCACGTCAGCATAAATTGATTCCTCCCAATCACCGCTTGTTTTATATTTTCATTTTCTATTTTATCATTCCTCATTCCACCTTATGTTGCTCTCTCCTCAAACTTCACCATGACGCAGAGTAATTCACAAGTCGACCTACGCGGTCAGGTCGTCATGGGGGTTGGAAGGGGCAAGAAGCCCCCGCCCAGGATCGAGGGCGGAGCCCCTTGATTTTTTTTTTAGAATTTTTTTTTACAGATCTAGTATTGTTCGTGTTCGCGATGAGTTCTGTAAGGACTGACTCAGAAATAGGATATTTTGTGAGGACTACGATAAAAAATAGGACATTTTGTGAGGATTGCGATCATGATCGCAGTCTTCATAAAAACTCAAAAATAGGGGGTTTTGTGAGGACTGTGACCAGGGCGTTTTGTGAGGACTGTGACCATGGTCGCAGTCCTCTTTTACGACTGTGATCATGATTGTAGTCCTCATAAAGACTCAAATATAACACAATTTTGCGAATACTACAATCATGATCGCAGTCCTAATAAAGAGGACTGTGATGATCGTAATCATATAAAGACTCAGAAATATGACATTTTTGTGAGGATTGCAATCATAGTCACAATCCTCGTAAATAGTGCAATTTATGAGGACTTCGATCATGATCGCAATCCTCAGAAATAGGGCTGCGATCATTTTGTGAGGATTGCGACTGTCGCAGTCCTCAGAAATAATGCATTTTTGTGAAAGCTGCGATCATAGTCGCAGTCATGTATACTATGATCATTTTATGATGCCTACGATCATAGTCATTGTTGTTGGCCCAAAGGCCTTCCACCCTAGTTTTGATGATGATTAACTCATGTAGTTATGTTTACTAATAATCTTGTGATTTTAGTTTCAGATCATATAACAAGATATTAGTTGGTAATTAGCTTCAACAAAGGTGTTTAGAAGCTTTTCATGGTGATTCCAGGGCCAAAGCATCAAGATCACACCTTGCCTAGCTCATGGATCACGGAGTTTTGGATCGGGTCTACTTGAAGATGGAGATCGTCAAGAAGACTTAGTTATCCATAGTTTAGATAGTGTGTTTTAGATCCATGTGTAAAGCTTAGTATAGTTGATATGCTCAAGTGCACAATACACACACGTTTCATGTTTTGGATTTGGTTTTCATGAATAGTTTGATCAAAACAAGTTTAAATAGTTTTTATGTATATTAGATATGTTCTAGATATACATACATGCTTTTAACTTCCTAGACAAACTTATTTTGACTTTTCTATTCTTGTATTGAAAAATCCAAGTTTGATAAAATACATGTTTTGATTTTTGGTAAAAATGTTTAGAAACAAAATGGTTTCATATGCTTGATATTTGAGTAGAAATGTTTATCACATGTTTATATATATCAATGCAATATGGTAAAAACATTTTTGGGATTTTTACAAGTTATTAAAAGAATTTTCAAAATATTTTTTCCAATTATTCTGACCCAGGTTTGTGCTGACAGGCCAGGTCGGTCGACCCATAAGGTCGACCGCACCATGGGCCGGTCGACCCATGAGGTCGACCGACGTGCACAGACTTGTGCACGTTCTGGCAGACACAAGCTCGTCGACCCGGGCGGTCGACCGGGTCTGAGAGCAGAGCTCTCTGTTTGTTTGGGTCGACCGGGCGGTCGACCGGGTTTACCCAACCACATTTTTTACCGTTGGCAGTCGACTGGGCGGTCGACCGTCAAGCCTGTCAGGCTGCCACATCAGCCTAACGGTTAGTTTTTCTGATGGACCTATATAACCCCATTTCTTTGGGATTTTGGCCAAGGTTTTGAGAGACAAATTTTCAGACTTTCTCTACTGTTTTAAAGAGTTTTAAAAGAGTTTTGTGCCAAAAGATTTATCTTTGTATTGTTTTTGGTTTTTGGAAAATCAAAGAAAACTAGGTTTTTGGGATATTGTATTGGTTTTCATTTTCTATCACCTACAAGAGATTTCCCAAGTAATTTTTTCTTTGTTGCTTGTTTCCAAAAACACCTTGATTCCACACTTGAGCTTATCATCTATCCTATTCTATTAGGATCTTGTTTTTGTGGAAAAAGAGATTGGTTTGTGGTTGAAAGAAACCACTTGTTGTACACCCTTACTTTTGTTGTATCCCTCTTCGGTAGAGGTTGATCGGGTGATTGGTTTGCTCCCTCTAGTGAGAGGTGGAGTTTGGTTGTAAACCCTCTTCGGTAGAGGTGTTGTGGTTTTGGCTACGGCCTACCCCTCGGTTGTGAGGTGGTGTTTGAGAGAGGAGTTCGGTACTCCTAGTGTTGTAACAAATCCTCTTTGGTAGAGGTTCCCTCGGTGGGAGATAGTGGATTGGATATCCTACACGGTGGTGTAGGCGGGATGTAGAGCTAGGGGCTCGAACCTCAAAACATATCTTTGTGTTTGCGTTTGATCCACTTGTCTCTAACTCTCTCTTGTTTATTGTGCAAAACATCATTCATTATTCATATCATACATTGCTTGCATTGTACCTTGCATATTTCATATTGCTATATCTTGTATATGCTTGGTTGTTTGTGTGTGCCTCACTTGTACTTAATCAACAAGAGTTTCACATAGCACCTCAACCCTATCTAGGGGAATCAAGAGGAGTTAGTCCAGAGCCCTTCACGGGGAATTCGACTACACTTGTTGATTGTATTAAGTGTGTTGCAAAATTGCATTAGCTTCCGCATTTAGCGCATTTAGTTCCTAAATTAGCACGTACACCTATTCACCCCCCTCTAGGTGTGCTTTCAATTGGTATCAACACCCCTTCCTGAAATACGTTTCCGAATACGTGTCCCGATTTTCGCTCATATTTTTCTATTTTTATATATTTATTTTTCTTTTATTATTGTTTTTATTATTATTTGGCATCAGATCTATTTTTTTTGGATTCCTAGTCAGCCCGAACCGAACTTGGGAACCGATCCAGTGTACTGTCTGATTTGACCTTTCTGATAGTCAAATTTGACTGTTTAATTTTCAAATATTATTTTTCAGAATTTTAGATTTTTCTCAATTTTTTGGAATTTTTCTGAATTATTTTGCATAGTTTTCTAAATTCGGTGTTGACCGGTATCACCGATCGATTGCAGGATTTAATTTACAAAACATATTGAGTTTCTTAAATCTGATTTCAAGGTGTTCATCAAGATAATATTTTCTATTTTTAAGAATTTCTCGGCATTTTTCGGAATTAGTCGAAGTTTACCCGAATATATAGTATTATTTTCTTTTTTCCCTTTTTTCTTCTTTTCTTTTCTTTCTTCTCTTTCCCCTGGCTCCTCCCATGTGGCTGTACCCAGCCGACCTACCTCCCCTCTCCCTGCAAACCCCATCCCCTCTCCCATCTCAACAGCTCCTATCAACTCTCGCTCACACTCCCTCTCTTTCTCTACATATCTCACTTTCTCTATTATTCTCTCTCCATCTCACCCTCTCTTTCCCACTCTCCTCCCTACCCCACCGCCAGCACCACCCCCTGGCCGGCGGCTGCCGCACGCCACCACCCTTGGTCGGCCTCCTCCACCACCTTAACCCACTAATATCTTCACCATCACCACCTCATTCTCTCTCCATCTCTATCTCCTTCATCAACTAACGTCATCATCTTCAACCTCTCCATCTCCACTCTCCCTATCACCACTGGCCACCCATTCCCTTCGGCGACCCCACGGCGGCCGTCCTCACGCCGCCGGCTAGCTACGACGACCACCACCTCCAGTTTCCTCATCCACTAACACCACTCCGCCACTAACACTTTCCATCTTCTCCACCTCCTTCCTCTCCAATTTCAACTCACCACTTTCATCTCCAACACCCACCACCACTTCCCTTATTATCACCACCTCAACCTTCTCCACCGGCCTCCCACAACCACCACCCCAACCCATCTCAACCCCATCTCAACCACCAACACCCACCCACCCCAACCAACACCAACACCAACCAACACCACCACACACTCCGACTTCCTCCATTCCCCATCGAGACTAGACCGCCGCCCAGGCCCCCTCCAGCTGCGCCACCTCTCCCCTAGTCGGTCGCGCTGCCTCTGGACAACCAGGCCGCCTGCCAACTCCCTCCTATTTTCTCCTCTCTCTCTCTCTCTCTCTCTCTCTTCCTCTCTCTTGCTATTCTCCTTTCTCTGACCTGGTTTTTTTCTCTCTGCCTTACTCTCTTTCTTACTCCCACTCTAATTCTCTCTAACTTTCTCTCCCTCTGGTTCTGATTCTGGTTCTCTTTCTTTCTCCCTTATGTCTCTCTTTCTCTCTCCTCAATCTCTTTCTCTCCCCTTTTCTCTCTCTAATTTCTCTCTCATATACCCTCACTTCTCCCTCTTCGGCGTTCTCCAGAATCTTCCAACACGCCCGAGCCACCGATAGGCGAGTATTCTTTTGGATAGTGAGTATCTTTCCTTGGTTAGCCGTGTACCACTTCATAGTTTTGTGAGTACTAATTTTATTGCGAGTACCTATTGGTTGTTATTGTGAGTATAGTTTCTCTGAACGAGTGTTTTCTATTATTGTTACATGCCTGGTGAATGCTATTCTGGCTTTTAATATATGACACATCGTTATGCGACTTGATATATGATATGCGAGTAATTTTCTAATGTTATACATGCTATCACTTGTCACTTGACACCGACATGTTCTGTAACGCCCTGATCCTGCGGGTACGAAGCCGTTACTGTGACGTATATACGCAGGGCGAAAATGCCCTCACACACACACACACATATGCTAAGCATCGGTTCACGTAAGAATCAGAGTGCGAAAACTCAGTAGTAATATACATTCTAACAGAAAAGTACAAGTACATAGTTATCATAAAAAGTGTAACGCCCCAATCCTGCGAGTACGGAGACGTTACTGCAACGTATATACGCAGGTCAGAAATACCCTCACGTATATACGCTAAGCATCAGTACAGGCAAGAATCAGAGTACGGAAGCAAATGGTGCATTATACATTCCAACATATGAGTACAATTACAAAGTTATCACCAGAGGTGTACATCACTGATATGCGCAATTGCGAGATTACAAAGGATGTATAAGTATGAACAGAATAAAAGGCACTCACAAGTTTGCAAAAGGAAAACTCGAGAGGCACACAGGGGGCCTGGAAGGATAGAGCTTCAGATGGTCTGCTGGGGATCCATGCTTCAGCTGCGCCACTCTGATCAGCAACTGGGGAATCCACACGCTCCAAGCTCCATGACCTGGACATGAGGATCCAGGGGAGTCAGATAAAACTCCCCAGGCGAGTGGTGATACGAATGCCAAGTGGCGAGCAATATGTAAACATGCAGGAGCAAGTAGATATAAAACAAGTGATATCAAGTAGGAACTACTCATGGTATGATAAGATAAGAGGAGGTAAAGAGATGAGAAGCAAAGTAGATAGGGCAACACCAGATATCTCCTAAACTAACATAAAACCGATAAAAACGATAAAAACCGATAAAACCGAATAAAACCGATTACGAGCAAAACCGATTGTACAAGCTTAGGTCATGGCCCCATGAGACTAGTACCTCGAAGGAATAATCCAAACAAGGAACCCTCATCTATATACCTTTATCCATGTCACCATAATCCAAGCACATACAACCCGAGTTACAAAACGGGCACAACAATTGTTTATTAGCATCTTATTATAATTGGAGCCGTCTAAGTTCCAGGCTTCAGTATATGTCCCATTCCACATACTTCCACTCACAACTTATATAGCAAGTTATTTGGAAACTGATAAAGATCGATGAATCATGTTTCGGATGGGCCCCGTACATGCCCGGGACAACGGTTCAGGAGTATCCGGTGCTGAGCCGGAACGTACGCTAGGTACCGGGACTTATGGACGCCCGAACAGGAATAGAGTATCGCAGATCCCATAGAAATAGGCCTAGGGCGTGTGCATACCCGGCAAGAATAGGCAGGAGTAGGGGTGCCAGCACACCCCACGGAATCCCTGGTGGCCGCCAGGTGATCCCTCAAGAATGTGGCCACGCGCGGCTCGATAAGACCACCATAAACATGATTAATCAGGGCCCCATCAATTTCCCCCAAAACAGGTGCAAGTTGTCTTATTAGAATTTAATATGTGATTATCAATTTACGGGAATAGCAGGTACAAGACATGATCAGGAGTTCAGGAGTACATGAGTACTATAAATTCAGGTCACTGTATATATAATACAGGATAACAAGTACAAGATTCAAGTCACTGCATGTAATGCAGGATAACAAGTATAGTATTCCCGTAAATGAGATAATCACAGGTCAAGTATATCATGCCGGGTGTCAAGGGATAGCATGACAAGATGGTGAATTAGACAGGTGACCAATCATGTCAAGAGAGTAATATTAGTCCGTTGGCAAGTCATGTCATAACAAGGGGCCTTGCCAAGTAGTAGCATGTCTGGTGTCAGGTGATAACACATCAGTTGCCAGGTGATACAACAGGTGTTAAATAGTAGCATGTAAAAGACAGGTATGAAGTAATGGCATGGCATGTCAAGTGTTAACATATCAGGTAAATACATGACATGTGATAGAATAGTAGCTGAGCACATTCAAGCGGAGCTGAGCAAGCTGGAGTGTACAGACATGGCATGTCAAGTGTTAACATATCAGGTAAATACATGACATGTGATAGAATAGTAGCTGAGCACATTCA